>CAKALU010055761.1:0-12871 GCA_916700995.1 Hozukius guyotensis | reverse complement strand
TTCTCTCATTGATCAGTTCATCTCTGTCACAGCTCTGAGATCAGTCTGACTGAAGCCTCAGATCACTGGCTCTTATTTCATAGAACCGTGGTTACATTTAGTAACCATGATGTGCTTAAAGGAGGGTAACGGGATGAGGGTGTGGAGGTTCAGTGTCTTTATTAACTCGTTCCAGTCACTAGGAGCAGCACACTGGAATGAGTGAGGACCAGAGGAGGTGCAGACTTTAGGAACGACCACACTGATGAATTAGCTAGAAGATAAATTGCGGTTCCTGTTGGAGATATTGAGTAGTGAGCGGAGATATGGAGGTTGGTTCTGCTAATGATAGTTTTATAAATGAACTGTGTGCTGCATCAGTGACTGACAGCTGATGAAGGGAGTCTCTGTAAACACTGATTCATGACTTCTGTTCTCTTCTTCTCTCATCAGATGGAAGGGGGTGTGGAGGTCAATGTCAGAGTCAATGATGAGAAAGTGGATGTGTTGAGAGGATCAGCCGTGTCCTGATGATCCACAGAGGTTCACCACCTGGACCTGCATCTGATTTTGTCTTTTTTATTCATTCCTTCATATATTGTGAACCCAAAGTGCCTCTGCAGAGTAGCTCAGTTTATGACAATAGAACTGTAGATTAACACATTTAAATAGATCTCTCTGCTCTGCGTTGTGTTGCAGCTCCACTCTGTGGAACGACGGAGCTTTGCTGTTTATTTCATAATATTTCTAAATAACAGTGGAAGTTGATAAAGTTCCCTTTCTAAACCCGATACCAGCCGTTTCTCATATTATAGAAGATAAATATTTGCTTGTAACAAACAGAAAGAATCTGATAAAACCTGAGTTCAGTTGAGGCTTCAGTGAAGTTTCTCAACTGACTACAAACAGATTACGTCTGGATTTTGGTGGAAAGTCAACACCTTCATATTTTATTTAGTTTATGATTGTGAGGGAGCTGCAACCCCCCCCCTCACTAAGATGGAAAAAGACACACACATGTGAACTGACTGTGTTGAGTTCAAGAAAGCGGACTAACACAGGAAGTTCAGGTAACTATGTTGTGCTTTTATTTTGGAGAACTCTCTCATTGAGGCCTACTTCCAGGGGGAGTGTTTTCAGGGAGCACACCTGAACCTTCAGCCACAGGTCTCCAGCTGGTTTCAGGTAGCTTGTTGGGCTGAACCAAGTGCCAGAGAAGAGAGGGGGGTGTTTAAGTTGGCTTTCTCTTGATACTTCTTCCATTTATCCTGCATATTATTCCTCCAAACTGCACAACTGGATTTGAACACAGCAAGGACAGCATCCTTTAACCCTGAAACCACACCTCTCCCAGCCTGGCTTCTTCCAACTTCAACAGATGGAATCACCCGTTAACAAAGAAACCCCTTTTTCTTCCATGGACTGGTAAAGTAACTGGGCCACCTTAACACAGCATCAGCACAGCTAGTGCACACGGCTACTGTAAGCAAGCCTGTTCACCTTGAACCTCTGTCAATGTCCATGTATTGATTTGATTTCATGTTAATCACTGACTTTTAATGTTGTGCTATTATCTGTAGTCAGGATATTTGGGTAGCTGGCTTTGTCACATCTGATGTGTTTAGTTATTCTCCACACAGACTGAAGGTCTGGCATGCAGACTAGCCATCCTCCTTTCTAACCCACCGCATTATCCCACACTTAGTACACGGCTGTGTTGAATACTCCATTCTGATTGGTCAATCACGGCTTTCTACGGTCTGTAATTTATGTATAACAGACCGTTGCTACATATAGCAGACCGTTGCTACGTATAACAGACCGTTGCTACATATAGCAGACCGTTGCTACGTATAACAGACCGTTGCTACGTATAACAGACCGTTGCTACATATAGCAGACCGTTGCTACGTATAACAGACCGTTGCTACGTATAGCAGACCGTTGCTACATATAGCACGTTAATAATCACGTTAATAATCACGTTTATGATCACATTTGTAATCACGTTAATAATCACGTTAATGATCACGTTTATAATCACGTTTATGATCACATTTGTAATCACGTTAACGATCACGTTTATAATCACGTTTATAATCACGTTTATAATCACATTTGTAATCACGTTAACGATCACGTTTATAATCACGTTTATGATCACGTCCATAAACTGTGAATTGGTTTTAAACACAAACACATAATATATTCATATAACATATTCAGAGGATCTCAAACCCCCACATCACAACCCTTCGTCCTGAATGAGCACATGTGCTCTGAAAGACAAAGAGACCATGTGGGGAGGTCCTGGCGGCCATCTTTTATTCAGCCATTTTGGTAGTTTCACAGTGGCAGCCATGTTGTTTGTAGTTCATGCAGACTAAGTCGCCATCATGTCTTTGTCTCTCTCTCACACACTGTTTGTTTAGTTTAGTTATTTAGTCAGATTAATGTTGTGTTTTAAACTTTTATTATCTTAATAAATAAATGCTTATGGAATATACATGCTGGTCTGTTAAATGTGCCATAAAAGTGAATAATGCCAACCGCTGTCATAGTTATTAATTTAATTATTAATCAGAGTCCAAGTTGATAGTTTAGTGGATTTTATGAGACTACATTTATCATTTTCTCTTTGTTTCAAAGAGCGCTGCCCCGAGGATGATTTAATATGAATTAAATCATATTATTCAATATAATTAATAAAAACAACATTCATCTTGTTTAGATGTCAGAACACGCCGCATGAATTAGTTTCATGGAAATTTAAAATCTATAAACTCTCATTCTTCATTCTGTCTTTACCATCATGTCCACCATAGTTTGTCCTCTGAAGTGTCCTGTTGTGTCCAAGTCAACAAAGATTTTGGGGCGTGAAACATTTCAAATGTTTTTGGGGTCAAATCGGTGACAGCTGCACGTTGACACCACGAACCAAAAGCTTTTCCTGCTTTTTGATGAACTTGTCTTCATCACGCAGATATTCAGCTTCATCTAATGTCAGACAACAAAACAGAAAGAAGAACTTTAATGTTTGTCAAACTAAATAGTGGCCTCGTGAGCAGGTTGACCCAACCCTGTGAAACAACAAAGATTTCTCAAACTAATTTCACATTTAATGTCCGTTAAAGCTAAAACGCTACACAGTGAAACAACATTTACACACATTCAGTGTGATCATCTCTGGAAGCTGAGTGCCGTCATGGTTCATCATTTCTATTTTTAGACTCGTTATCTCGACATCACGACTTCTTTCACTCATTTTCTCAGGAGACACAGTCGGTTTATTGTGGTGCGTTTTCACCGTCGTTATCCTGAGAACAACGACTACTTAATGTCATCTCCTGAATTTAATTATTTCATCAAGTCACAATCATCAGTAAGTATTTCATCATCTGCAAAGATCAGAGCTGTAGTATTTATATATAAATCTCTATATATATAATCATCTGTCAGCGTTGTGACTCAGCCATGTCTTCTGTCTCTGCTATCAGCCGAGTCCATTCAGCTTCATATCGTCTAATATCACATCACTGTTCTGTTATTTATCAGTACAGGTGATCATACAGTACAGGTGATCAGGTGGTCATTTTCCACAGTTTGTCTTTGCCATGTAACAACCGAGGGTTCTCATTTTAGACGCAGTAGTTTTATGCACAAATGTGTGGTGAGATCATGCAACAATATTTCTTTAATTTAATTATATATTTTCTCAGAGTTGTAGTCACAATATTAGCAGATAATGCAACAGTGAGTTTGTTTCCATCCGTCTGTTTTTATGCACATACTTCATAAAGAAGTTGGTGTGTGGATGAATGTGGAGAAAACGTTAACCGCTGTGCAGAGCGGAGACTCCTTCATCCTTAAATAGGGGCTCATTTGTTCCCTTGAGATTTATAATTAGTGTCCTCCAGAACCTGGAGAATAATCATCAACCCGTCTCTCAGCTTCCAGACATTTACACTAACAAACAGCAACAAGCAGTGATAGTTAACAGAGTCAGTAAATCAGAGTTTGGCTCATTCTTGTCAAGTAAAAGGTAGAATAAAACACTTTTTACACTTCAGTACAACGTTAGTAGGCCTACACATGTAAAAACTCTAAGCTTAACTCCAGGTGTTTCAAGTCAGATAATAACAGAAGGTTTTACTGGTTTAACTGGTGAAAACATCTCCTGGTTCAAGTGGGAATTTAACATAAAACAAGCAGACAAACGTTAATATTTACACCATTATTCCGTAGTGCAGCTGTCTGACAGAAACACTGTTGGTCCACCCAAAGAGTCTCTGGTCAGTGGACGGAGACGCACCTTCTTCTTCTTCTTCTTCTTCTTCTTCTATATAAACACGACAAACCACCGTCCCTGCGTTAGGAGCCGTCAGGAATCCAAACAAAACAAAACCAAGCTGAGCAGAAACTTTAAAAATGTCCACAGCAGGAAATAAAAATGTTTAAGCTTCAACAATCTGAGCTCCGACATAAAAACTGTGACGTCCGACGTCGTGCCAAAAATAAAACCCAATATTCTCCTCTGCAGTGTCTTTGTGACGACTGTTCTTTAAGAGCAGCGGTCAGCAACCTGCAGCTCTTCAGCTCCTCTCCAGCAGCTCCATGTGGACTTTAAACATGGAGAAGAATAACTGTTCTTTGTTCACATTTTCATTTATCATTGTTGTCTATGGTACGACGGTACGACGGAGTATTAGGGCCACATTGAGGACAAAAATACATCTGAGATTTAGAGAATAAAGTCATAATATTATAAAGTAGTAATTTTAGGTGTTATTTCCTTTTTTATCGTAAACTTCTGACTTTTTTATTTTAATAATACAACTCGTAAAGTTATGACTTTATTTTCATAATATTATGACTTTATTCTCGTAATATTACGACTTTTTTCTCGTAAAGTTATGACTTTATTCTCGTAATATTACGACTTTTTTTCTTGTAAAATTATGACTTATTTCTCAAAATATTACGACTTTTTTTCTCGTAAAGTTATGACTTTATTCTCATAATATTATGACTTTATTCTCGTAATATTACGACTTTTTTTCTCGTAAAATTATGACTTTATTCTCATAATATTTGCATTTTTTCTCGTAAACCCATGACTTTATTCTCGTAAAGTTATAACTTTATTCTCGTAATATTCAGATTTTATTCTCGTAATGTTACGGCTTTTTTTCTCGTAAAGTTATGACTTTATAATAATACTAATACTCCGTAGTACATTGTCTCTTTGGCCCTCACTGCATTAGACTTATATACTATATACTTAGACTATAAACTGTGTTAAACGAGATAAAGTGCCCCTGTTCAGCATTTACAAGCAGCACATCTACATTTAATAAATGGTTTATAACAGACTAGAATGTAGCTGAAAGCACAGTTAGTGTTTATTAATGTATTTGTAACTCATCCTGTGAACAGCCAGAAGTTGATGTATGAACATAAAATGATAATATAATAAAACACAGCTGTAATAATATAAAATGTGTCTTTAGAGGAGAAATTGTTGACGAATACTGTACATTAATAAACACATAAAAATGTCCTCATATCTGCTCATGACTACATTATAGTCGGTTATAAACTATGTATTAAATGTTTGCCTCTAAATGCTACACAGAGGGATTTAGTGTTATCAAAATAAAGTTTCACGTTATAACAATAATCTTTTTTTCATAGTAGAGTTTTTAAAATGTCTAATAATGTAAGTGAGGTTTCATCCTTTGGTTCACCCAGCTATGACCTGCAGAGCCTCGTCACCACCAGCTGGGGGCGCCACTGTGCTGGCTGAAACCTGATGGAGCTCAGCATCCATCATGTGCTCCTGGATCCGGTCCCCGTACACCAGGGGTCAGCGACCTTTACTATCTAAAAATATCTAAAAATATATATATAAAATCTGTCTGGAGCCGCAAAACATGTGATCATTGTGATGAAGGTAACACAGTTTATAGTCTAAGTATATAGTATATAAGTCTGATGCAGTGAGGGCCAAAGAGACAATGTACTACGGAGTATTAGGGTCACATTGAGGGAAAAAACATCTGAGATTTACAGAATAAAGTCATAATATTACGAGAATAAAGTCATAACTTTATGAGTATAAAAGGCATAATATTACGAGAATAAAGTCATAACTTTATGAGTATAAAAGGCGTAATATTACGAGAATAAAGTCATAACTTTATGAGTATAAAAGTCGTAATATTACGAGAATAAAGTCATAACTTTACGAGAAAAAAAGGCGTAATATAACGAGAATAAAGTCACAACTTTACGAGAATAAAGTCATAATATTACGAGAATAAAGTCACAACTTTACGAGAATAAAGACGTAATATTACGAGAATAAAGTCACAACTTTACGAGAATAAAGACGTAATATTACGAGAATAAAGTCATAACTTTACGAGAAAAAAAGTCGGAATATTATGAGAAAAAAGGCGTAATATGAGAAAAAAGTAATAAATTTACAAGAAAAAAAGGCGTAATATTATGAGAAAAAGTCGTAATAATACGTGAATAAAGTGATAACTTTATGAGAAAAAAAGAAAATAACACGTAAAATTACTACTTTATAATATTCTGACTTTATTCTGTTTTTGCTCAATGTGGCCCTAATACTCCGTCGTACCGTCGTACCATAGACCTACAACTATGATAAATAAAAATGAAAATGTAAACAAAGAACAGTTAGAAGTCCACAGGGAGCCGCTGGAGAGGAGCTGAAGAGCTGCAAGCTGCTGACCGCGGCCTTACAACTGTTACCATCAAGACTACATCTGAAGTATGAGATACAGGTCGGGTCATTTTGTGTTGCTTTTCTCACAATTACAAAATGATTACAAGAAGACATCTCAATGTGCTTCTGCTCATTTTTTAAAAACCTCCATTACAAATGTCAGTTTATGAATTTCCAATGTTTGAGTCCTGATTTTATGAAGTGGAAGACAAATTGAAAATGACGTAAGGATTCAATGTGCCTCTTAAATTTTGATTCCATCATGTCGCTAACATCTTGATCGTCCTGCAGCGTCAGTCCCAGAGGAGCCACGATGGACACGTTAAAGTCCCTGATCTGGGGGAACTGAGGACTTCTGGCTGTTTGGTTTTCACGGTGTTCCCACTTGTTTGTGACGCTCCTGGTATGTGTCCACAGGATCCGTCCTTTCCACGCTTCCCATTCATTGTCTGTGTAAGCAGCCGTGCAATGCATTCTGGTAGCGTGGCGGCGCGATTCGAGAGACTGAGCGTCACGACGGCCGCTCCTCATTTGCATAAAGTTGAGGTCTAGGCTACTTTATGCAAATCACGGGCGTCCGACCGGAAACTCCCAAGAATCTTTTAAAATAAACGTCGATCCAAAATAAAGACAGATTCATCAGCTGCAGGATTATTTCTCTCCTCAAATGTTTTTCAAAAACACATTTCTGTGAACTATTGTCGTGAAATAAGAGAAGAAAGTTTCTAGGGATGCACCGATACCACTTTTATCAGACCGAGTACGAGTTCTACATTTGGGTACTCTTCGATACCGAGTACCGATACGAGCACTTCTCTGGGTATGAGACACACGGCAGGCTGGGGAGTCCCGCATACGAGGCGGTGCGCCGCCACCGGCTCTAGGACGGTTTGGAAAGGCTCGGGGCGAAGGTGCTTCCTGGGACCGTGGACAAAGTGTCACCGGGGCTGACTGTCCTCAGTGCGGCCCGACCGCGTCGTGCCCCCAGGGCGGGGCTCGGCCCACGTAAAAGGCGCCAGGGGTCTGCGGCGATGTCTGCAACCCACCCGATCCGTCTTGAAACACGGACCAAGGAGTCTAACGCACGCGCGAGTCAGAGGGTGCAAGCTAAACCCCGTGGCGCAATAAAAGTGAGGGTGAGGTGGGATCCCGTCCCAGCGGGGTCGGGCGCACCACCGGTCCATCTCGCCCGCACTGTCGGGGAGGTGGAGCGTGAGCGCGTGCGATGGGACCCGAAAGATGGTGATGAGAGGTTAACGTCACGCTGCCGTAAAGTGGTATCTGTGCCGTTTTGTGAGTACGAGTAAATGAGCACAGTATCGGACCCGATACCCGATACTGGTATCGGTATCGGTGCATCCCTAAAAGTTTCCAAACGAGCCTCCGTGTTGGTTCCGGTTTGAAAGCTGGGAGCAGCAGCCCACGGAGGGAAAGCGTTCGTCCAATCAGGAGCCTCGTGTGTTGTGTCTAGTGGCGGCCCACCAAGCGTCCAACGCTGGGAAGCGGCGCGTCCCCTCTCGATAAAAAACGCCCCGGTGGACACGTACCATGAAACAAGTTAACGCAGCCGTTTAAAAGTTGGAGGAAACGTCCGGTTGGTGACCGGAAGGTTGGTTTGAATCCCTGGAAAAGGTCTGGCTCTCCTCCTCCTCCTCAGGAACTCAGCAGTCTGAGTGCAAGTTGTGTTCCAGTGTAGCAGAAAATGCTGAATTAAATACCGTCAGCAGCCTAAATCAAAGTAGGCGATGGGAGTTTCCACAGAGCCTCACGGCTTCAGTTTGAGGTGTCTGAATGTTGCTGCCTCCTAGCGGACGGGGGCGTGCAGCGCAGCACCCAGACCCAGGTACTCCAGGTTTTCCGCCGCCGGGAGGAACCGACCGTTCCCGGTTAAAGTGGTGGAGGGCGTGGCCCGTGGCAGGAAGTCGGCCTGGTAGTCCGGGTTGTCCAGGCTGTCGCTGGCGGCCAGGGGGAGCGAGCTTCGGGCGGTGTTCAGGTACTCAGGTCCCTCGGGAACTCGGGCGAAAGGCTTCAGATCCTCCAGCGGGGAGGGGAGCGAGGCGGCGCCCCAGCCCAGGCTCAGGTCCTCGTAGTTGGGATTCATAACCTCCGACAGCCTGCTGCTCCGGCTGGTTTCACTCAGACTCTGGTTCATGTAGTCTGGAAGAGAGAAAATCATTCAGTTCTGTATCAATTAACTTGATCATTCACCCATTGGCTAAACCATTTATTTTTACTATTCTACACATTTATTACTATTATTTTAATAAGGTAGTTTATTTATTGTTTTATTTTTTTACTCATTTATTTTACTATTCTACACATTTATTATTATTATTTAAATATGATAGTTTATTTATTTATTTGCTCATTTATTTTACTATTCTACACATTTATTATTAGTGTTTTTATTATTATTATTTTAATAGGGTAGTTTATTTATTTATTTACTCATTTATTTGACTAGTCTACACATTTATTATTAATGTTTTTATTATTATTATTATTATTTTAATAAGGTAGTTTATTTATTTATTTACTCATTTATTTTACTGTTCTACACATTTATTATTAGTGTTTTTATTATTATTATTATTTTAATAAGATAGTATATTTATTTATTTACTCATTTATTTTACTATTCTACACATTTATTATTATTATTATTATTATTATTATTATTGTTATTATCATTGTTTATTTATTTATTTATTTACTAATTTATTTTACTATTCTACACATTTATTATTAATGTTTTTATTATTATTATTATAATTATTCTAATAAGGTAGTTTATTTATTTATTTACTGATTTATTTTATTATTCTACACATTTATTATTAGTGATTTTATTATTATTATTTTAATAGGGTAGTTTATTTATTTATTTACTCATTTATTTGACTAGTCTACACACTTATTATTAGTGTTTTTATTATTATTATTATTATTATTTTAATAAGGGAGTCTATTTATTTATTTACTCATTTATTTTACTATTCTACACATTTATTATTATTATTATTATTATTATTATTATTATTGTTATTATCATTATTATTATTATTATTATTATTATTATTATTATTATTATTATTATTTTAATAAGGTAGTTTGCTCATTTATTTATTTACTTATTTATTTTCTATTTCCTATTTCAATAATATTTTGTCACTACTCCACACAGATGCGTACCATGGGTGGTGAAGTCTTCTCCGCCCGGCGTGTTGTGAGTCGGATCGGTGATGTAACGCAGAGCGATGCTGTTCTCTCTGACTGGATGACCGTTCTGAGAGGAGGAAGAAGAAGAAGAAGAAGAAGATGTTAACATGACACTAGAAGAAGAGGTATGTTTACTTTTCATGCATCAAATCATTTTTAAATAATTGATTTATTGTTCCTCTTATCCACAACAAAGTGGCCAAAAACATCAGTTACTGCAGGTTTAAAGACATCCTGAGTCAAGAGTTTGCATACCGTGGCGTTGCAGGGGCGTTTGTCATGGTTACTCAATCCTTTGTTAGGTAGCAGATATTCGTCGGCATCGACCACGTCGTCCATATCGTCTGAGCTCAGCAGGCGAGAGAAAAACCTGCTGTCTGTCGGACTGGGGAGGTCGCCCTGAGACAAGAGACGGGTCACATTATGTTCATGTCCATTCTTTGACACTTACTGTAGCACCAACACAATACTGGCGTTTACCCGGTACACATCGGTTGTACTGACCACGTTTTAGTGGTATTTTATAAAAATATATTACAGTTGGGTTATTTACCAACACGGAAATATGGTTATTTTGACCAACAAGCTCAAGTTTGACCTTAAAACTGTCACACATGTGATGTTACATTAAAGCAAAGGAGTGGGTTTGGTTTTATATATGCTAATATTATATATACGTTGTGTTCTCATGCTCTATAACTCCTTTTCTCTTCCATATGCACACGAGTGCACACATACACATCCATCCACCTGTTGCCCTCGGACTGTCCCTCCTTTCCCCGTCACCTGACTGCCCCGCCCGTCTCCTCACCTGTTCCCACTGCTCTCACCAGCCCTGCAGGTATTTGACCAGCTCTTGTCAGCTTGTTCTAGTTATCTTTGTTGGTGTCTTGTTTGATCTAGGGAGGCACCGATACGACTTTCTCAGTCCCGATACCGACAGCAATACCTGGGCTTTGTGGTACCACAAATTGAAACAAATAAATAGATATAAATTTAGTGAACTGGTATTTATTATTAAAATAATATATATCGTTCACCAACAATGTGGTATAAAAAATGGTCAAAAATGAATAAACAATAATTAAAATGTCAGTCTATAATGTATTATAGTATATAAACATAGAATTTAATTTTATAGATCGGCCCCATTGTCGCTGATATCCGATCCAGCTATTTGGGTCAGTATCGGCCCGATATCCAATCTGGTATCGGTATCGGTGCATCCCTAGTTTGATCGTCTATTATTCCTATGTTTACCTGGACCAGGGGTCAGCGACCTTTACTATCAAAAGAACCTTTTTAGGCAAAAACAACAAAAAAAAATCTGTCTGGAGCCGCAAAACATGTGATCATTGTGATGAAGGTAACACAGTTTATAGTCTAAGTATATAGTATATAAGTCTAATGCAGTGAGGGCCAAAGAGACAATGTACTACGGAGTATTAGGGCCACATTGAGGGAAAAAACATCTGAGATTTACACAATAAAGTCAGAATATTACGAGAATAAAGTCGTAATATTACGAGAATAAAGTCATAACTTTACGAAAAAAAAACTCGTAATATTACGAGAATAAAGTCGTAATATTACGAGAATAAAGTCATAACTTTACGAAAAAAAAACTCGTAATATTACGAGAATAAAGTCATAACTTTACGAGAATAAAGTCGTAATATAAAAAGAATAAAGTCATAACTTTACGAGAAAAAAAGAAAATAACACGTAAAATTACTACTTTATAATATTATAACTTTATTCTCTAAATCTCAGATTTATTTTTTTTCCTCAATGTGGCCCTAATACTCCGTCGTACCGTCGTACCATAGACCTACAACAATGATAAATAAAAATGAAAATGTAAACAAAGAACAGTTATTAATAATCCACAGGGAGCCTCTGGAGAGGAGCTGAAGAGCTGCAAGCTGCTGACAGCTGGTCTGGACCTACCTGTCTGTTACCTGTGTACCTGCCGGTAAGTCATGTATCCCTGATGCCCGGCATAACCAGCCGTGACTTACAGTATATAAGCTGCCAACAACAACTTGTAATGAATAGTTGTGATTTTAAAGTGATGTTTGACTTTATGAACATGAATCAGTGCTGATGTTTGTTTCCAGCCCGTCTGATCATCTGACGTCAACACGAGTACAAAGTTATCATTACTGATATTAATGTTGGACAAAAGGAGCACAATAAGACTCAAGTTATAATAACGTTCTTTAACTAACGTCACTCTCTCACACACACACACACACACACACACACACACACACACACACACACACACACACACACACTCGGTGTACCTGTCCGACCAGGTATCTGGACGGATCTCTGGCCATTTTTGAGAACTCCACTATCAGCTCTATAAACCTGGGACGGCTGGACGGGTCGATCATCCAACCTGGAGAGAGAAAGAGAGAGAGAGAGAGAGAGAGAGAGAGAGAGAGAGAGAGATGGAAATGAATAACTGTTTTTTGTTTACATGTTGTTACGTGTTATTTATTTTTTTTCTCGTGAACTTCTGACTTTTTTCTCGTAATATTACGACTTTTTTTCTCGTGAACTTCTGACTTTATTCTCGTAATATTCCGACTTTTTTCTTGTAAAGTTATGACTTTATTCTAGTTATATTCAACTTTTTTTTCTCGTAAAGTTATGACTTTATTCTAGTTATATTCAACTTTTTTTTCTCGTAAAGTTATGACTTTATTCTTGTAATATTACGACTTTTATCTCCTAAAGTTATGACTTTATTCTTGTAATATTACGACTTTTATCTCCTAAAGTTATGACTTTATTCTCGTAATATTACAACTTTTTTTCTCGTAAAGTTATGACTTTATTCTTGTAATATTCCGACTTTTTTCTCGTAAAGTTATGACTTTATTCTCGTAATATTCCGACTTTTTT
>CAKALU010055755.1:0-25753 GCA_916700995.1 Hozukius guyotensis | reverse complement strand
GATTATATATCTCGTCTGACCTGGGAACGCCTCGGGGTCCCCCAGGAAGAGCTGGTAAACGTTGCTGGGGAGAGGGACGTTTGGAATTCCCCACTAAGCCTGCTGCCCCCTCGACCCCGGATAAGCGGAAAAAAATGGATGGATGGATGGACTTAAAGAGGACCCATTATGCTTATTTTCAGGTGCATACATATTTTGGGTTTCTACTAGAACATGTTTATATGATTTAATGTTAAAAAACGCTTTACTCTTCTCATACCGGCTGCTGTACCTCTTCTCACCCTCTGTCTGAAACACTCAACCAAACCAAAGTCTTTGGACTCCGCTCTAACTAGCTTTTGTGTGAGGGCATGCCAAACTATTATGCAAATGTATTACTTGGTGACATCACCACGTTACAGAAGAAATGGCGGGACTTCAAGCAAGGCGTTTCAGGCAGTTCAGGAGCAGTGTTCCTGTGGGGGACAGTAACTTCCTTTAGCGTGGACTTTGGGCTTTGTAACTTTGCAGACCTTTTACCTGCACAAAAAACTATATAACACACTAAAGGAAAGGGGGAAAGCACAAAAGCTTAATAGGTCCTCTTTAATTCCTTATGGAAGACATATTTTGGTCTTGACTTGAATATTTGTTGCTGCCAAATTGGCCTGCTAAAGTTGAGGAGGTTCATGTTTATATTGGGTAGTTAGCCTATGTACAGATCTTATCACATTTAGATGCACTGTGGTATGTAGAAATTTAACGTAAATATTCATTACAGTGAAGATAACAGCATCTCACAGTCAATATGACTGAAAGTTCAGAAAAAAAATGATATTTTTCTTGTCTGAAAAAGCCTTGAGATTACTCGGGACAGTTGTGTTGAAGAACAATCACTAGAGCAGCGGAGCTGGTGATGACAGTAAGAACACTGCTGTCCCAGTTGCAAATTGAGTGTACTGCGTCCTCCTGTCCTCTGGAGTTGGGAGTCCCGAGTTGAACTTGCCAAGTTCGAACTCCCAAGGATGCGAGTCGGATGCTGTTGTACTCTGCATTAAGAAAGGCTCGTGGGCTTTCATGGGCATTGTGCAATCTGGGGTTTTTTGGAGCTTGACCCATATTGGGAACTTTTTTTAGTCTCCAGTACGGGTCAAGCATGTTAAGATATCTCAGCTTTTGCTGCATCAATTTGACTATTCTTTTAAGAATCTGTCTCTTGCAAGTACCTTAACTTTATGGAAGTGTACTATTATATTGCTGAAGTAGATTAGACTTTTTTAAGATGGGTATTTTTGAAACAAATGACATCAATGTGAATAAAGAACATACCTATAGTGATGTGGGCCCTGCGACAGGCCGTGGTGTGTAGGACATTAGGTGAAGTTGGTCAACCTGAAGCGTGTGCAATATTTGCCTAACAAATGATGGCAGGCAGGAATGGACACTGCATGCAAACGAGGCTGACCTGATAGAGACCCGGGCTGTTTTCTGTGTGTCACACACACTGTTAGTGTTAGCGCATTATGGCTGTTGCTTAAAGGGGAACACCACCTAAATTGAGAATTCCAATATATCCTAGGAAAGTTCAATCAATATTTGTGAACACGAGCTCCTCTCTCTCAAAACCAGAAACCAGAGAAGTAAGTCTCACACTTATGATGTCATAGGGTATAAAGTCTCAGAGACGTGCAAGACTCCAGCTCGGCTCTGATTGGTTGTTTTCCTCCGGTCTGTGAAATCTTGCAGATGCCGTTAGGAGCACCGGAGGACACCGGAGGACACAGAGGCACATGATGTTGTTTTTTCAGATTACCTGTCTATGCACTACTGTCAGGATATAGTGACCGTTTTATAAAAATAATTTAATCATAGTTGCTCCAATTCTACCTACTGCTGCTTTAATGACACCAGTGGGTGACCATTTTTAGATTTGGCCTTTTAGCCACATTCTGATACATTTCAAGAAACGTGACGTTTAAGCTCATCGTTCCTGTTACGCATCTGTAGTTCTGTTGTGTTTCTGTTTACCAGCAACCAGCGACCAGAAGATGAGATAAGAGGAGTATTACTACATGATCAGTCCTCAGACGAGGCACATCTATTGATGTGAAGTCGTCTCATTCTTGGCACAAGGCCACCTTTGTGATCAGTCATAAATTCTCCGTATTAGCACTCGCTGCAAACAGGCCGGAGCCCCATTTGATGTGATAATGATAAAGTACGTCTAGTGGGAATAGATAACTTGAAAGGAAGTTCACTATAAAGACGCGTTGAAAGGAAGTTCCCCCATCTGCACTTCGTATTCCTGGACTCCATTACAGCGTGTGTAATGGAAAATCTTTCAGTTTATGTGCTCTCACGCAGGTGGCTAAGACACCCAACTCTTAAATGCAGTGACGGAGCAGCTGCCTCTGACAGATAGCCAGAAAGCTGCAGTGGGAGTAAATTTACTCCATTACTCTCTCTCTCTCTCTCTCTCTCTCTCTGTGCCTTCCTTGCACTCTCAGCAGCAAAAGGTGACAATTTGGAAAAGGGAAATCCCAAAGAAACCATCATCCAGCGTTAGTTTTCCTTAATGATTTGTTTTCCAGAGTCATTCCTGCTGACATTGAAATTTCCAATAATTTCCAGCTATTAAAGGAACAATAATTTAAGACCTTTTCCTTTGGTCATCTGTACACCAAACAAAATCCTATCTAGCAAAAAACACATTTTTTTTGGACAAACACACAGAGCACAAAAAAACATGCATGCAGGCTCTGCTGCTCCAGCATCGAGTAATAATAGCCATTAACTATTAACCAGCTCCTATTCATTATATGCTGAGGCCTCTTTGTCTGTCAAGGTCATTTGATGAGAAAGGATACCAAGCCGGGGGGGTGGGGACTCTATAAAAATGAGAGAATTAAAATATCATCTTTCTCGGCCGTCACTCCGCTGGACCGTCCACCTTCAGCCTGAATGAGTTCTAGTACAGTGAACACTTAAGAAGATCACATTGTGCAGCAGGGCTACGAGTTAATGATAGAGTTACAAGTAGAGCGCTGCGGCACATTGCTGTGCATCAAAGTGTGACCTGAATCCGGGGCGAGTGGATCTGGAGCGAGCGAGGCACGAGTTGCAGCACGCCGAAACATTTTGTCAGGTTTCATGGGTTTAAATACCACATATACAGTATATACAGTATATATATACAGATTGTTGATTCCATGTGCATGCACCTGCACACGTGTCTGACCTTATTATTTAACCCAAGAGCACCCATCTGAGCTAAGATAAGTTCATGCAGGCAGTGAGTGACACACTTACACATTCTGGACTAGCAATAAAGAGGAAGTCAAAATCTGTTAAAATGCAGTTTTTAACTGTCTCATAGGATAGTCAATAACTATGTTTTTTCAATTATGTATATAAAGTAGTGGTTAAGTTATGCAAAATTACAAAATATTTTTTTCTTTAGGCATATATTTTCTTGCAATTATACACTTCTGAATAGATTAACAGTATTTTTTATGTATTTGAAAGTGATATATCGGCACAAAAAAAATATTTCTTTTATAAAATTACAGAAAATCCTGCTACTTTTATCAATAAAGAATACTTTATTGTTACAGTAATTAGTCTTGTTAACATTAGCATGCAAAAGCTGTTAAAAAAAACCTGATATTTAATGTATTCCATTTTTACAGATTTTTTACAATAAACAGTTCATTCTTGTAATTTTAATATAATTTTCCTCTCATTTTGAAATACATGGAAAAACTGTAAAAATGTTTTGGGGGAAAAACTGTAAAAAAAATAAGTTTTTTTCACAATCTGGTCTCCGATCTTGTGCACGTGTGGTGTTTCTTTCTATGAAACACGCACACTTAAGAGACCAAGGCAAGGTCACTGATGATGTGCACAGCTTATTAACATATTCATGACTTGCACTGTTACGACAGTGTTTTATGTGCACGTGTATGTGTGTGGCTTTAAATCCCGACGGTGTAACAGCTACGACCTTGCGGAGCAGAGGCTGGGAATCTCTACTGCATAATGTCCTCTCTGTTCCTTATTACCCAGCATCCCGTCCTCTCCCTGGCTCCCTGTCCCTCTGTCGTATCTATCATCTTAATAAACCCCAGTGTGCGGATTTGTGGGGTGAGGAGTACCGAGCTAAACCCCTGGGCTCAGTTGAATAAGCTTTGTCCCTGCAGGAGGCAGATCAGAACAGTTGCTGTAATGGCGTAAGGTAGTTACGACGGGCCCCAGTGCACAGTATTATGAAGTACACACAGACACACCATGGCGTGTATATATATATATATATATATATATATCTTTTGATTTCCAATAATAAATATATACATACATTAGCAAAAGCAAGCATATTTGTCCACTCCTATGTTGATAACAGTATTAAATACTTGACAAATCTCCCTTTAAAGTACATTTTGAACAGATAAAAAAATGTATGATTAATTTGCGATTAATCGCGATTAACTATGGACAATCATGCGATTAAGTAAGGGATAATGTACAGCGAGCCGGTCATTGTTGTTCGCGTCGGGGTCTCTCATCACCCTGAAGGGGATTCTTTCACAACAATGACTCGCTAACTGTACATTAGCCCGCTTATTACACGGCTACTTACTTAAGAAATCAATATTTTGACACAAAAACGGTCCGCCAGAGTCCGACATCAGAGCTGCGCCCATAGCAACGGTCTGTTATACATAGCAACGGTTTGTTCATTGATCTTGAATAGTTAAGGTTAGGCATTGACCTTGAATAGTTAAGGTTAGGCATTGATCTTGAATAGTTAAGGTTAGGCATTGATCTTGAATAGTTAAGGTTAGGCATTGATCTTGAATAGTTAAGATTAGGCATGACCTTGAATAGCTAAGGTTAAGCATTGATCTTGAATAGTTAAGGTTAGGCATTGATCTTGAATAGTTAAGGTTAGGCATTGACCTTGAATAGTTAAGGTTAGGCATTGATCTTGAATAGTTAAGGTTAGGCATCCTTTAGCTACATATTTAACCTAATGAGATCCTTTAGTCTGTGAATAACTGGAGACACATGTGGAGGCTAATAGACACGAGCAGAGCAGGATCAATGAGTTGAATGTTGACTTACTGTATAAAACCTTGATGTTTGTAGCTGGACTTGTCACAGAAGAGCATGGTGAGGACGACAGAAAAAGGACAAAGGGTGAAAAGAGGAGAGGAAGACAGAGAGAGAGAAAAGAGAGAGGGCGGAATGATGAAGAGGAGAGAGATGAGGGAGAGGAGAGGCACTGCTGTCCTCCAGGCGTGCAGGTTGGTAGGTTCACCTGGCGTGGGCAGCCGGCTCTGCAGCGTGGAGACACATAACAGGGACTAAAGGAGGGTTTTATGATTCTCTGCCGGATCTCAGCACCTGACTACCTCCTACAAGAAATGGCATCCTAACAAGCAGGCCCCCCCGTGTCACAG
Source organism: Hozukius guyotensis (assembly GCA_916700995.1). Classification (NCBI taxonomy): domain Eukaryota; kingdom Metazoa; phylum Chordata; class Actinopteri; order Perciformes; family Sebastidae; genus Hozukius; species Hozukius guyotensis. The sequence goes on along the minus strand of CAKALU010055755.1, from coordinate 20,315 downwards.
ATGAGCAGTGGAGAGACTGCACAGCTGATGGCACTGTATCCCGGGGATATTTCTCACTTGACCTTTGCTTCGCTTGTTACAAGCCTTGAGATGTTTTCCATCAGAGAGGAGGAAGCATAATACACAAACTCAAACTCTGACTGACGTTTGTTTGGAAAACAAAAGGCGAAGCCAGCGACGGCCCACTTGAGGTTTAAGAGTTACCAATTTTCTTGTGGAGCCGTGTTTATGCTATGCTGGAGGAAGAATCAACACACTGGAGGAGGGAAGCTGACGAGCTTAAAGGAAGAGTCCAACATTTTGGGAAATAGGCAAATTTGCTGTCTTGCCGAGAGTGAGACGAGACGATAGAGACCACTCTCATATCTACGCATTAAATGTGAAGCTTCAACCAGGAGACGGTTAGCTTAGCTTAGCATAAAGACTGGAAACTGGGGAACAGCTAGCCTAGCTCTGCCCAAAGGTAACAAAAGCCCCATTTCCACCGCAGGAACTTTCCCCCGGAACAGACCTTTTGAGGAACTCATTGCGTTTTGACTTCAGATGGGACCAGGGTCTAAATTAAGTTCTGGGGACATTTTACGAGGCCTTTTTACCCCCCAAAAGTACAGTACCAGAACTTTCAGGGTGGAGTTTTCAGGGATGACCGTCGCTGATTGGTGAAACACACACACAGCGCCTCTGCTTCAACTGAAACGCTTCATTCATAAACAGGGAAGTACTCTAGTATCAATTTAGAATGAGGGGAGAGCATTTCTCTTTGTTTGATAACATAAAAAGTAAAGATCGCTCTGTTGTCGGCTTCCTGCCTCATTAAAAAAAGAGAGAGAAAAAGAGAGAGAGATTGTGCGAGCGAGCTGAGAGGGCAAGCGGTAGAAGAGAGAGAGACGTAGCCCAGCGGTGCTGTGAATGAGTGAAAGAAAAGTTATTTTCTGATTGTTTCATGGCGTTACAGACAACACTGGGATGAAGGAACCTTTTGAAAAGTAGTTCCCGGGACTAAAAGTTTTGGCGGAAACCCAGCTAAAATCCGCCCACCAGCACCCGTAAAATCACTTATTAACACATCATAAAACGTCTGACAGAATAGAGCCGACGATGTGGGAGACACCACAAAAACTAGGCCGACGGACGCCCACCGACGACCCCAAACTGTCCGAGAGCTGACCGTCGGTTTGGTGTGTCAGGGCCTTAAGACTCCACGAAGTCACTGCCCACGGCCAAGAAATATGTAGTACATAACCCCATAGGCGTAGTTTGAACTTTAAGGTTGGGGGTTCACAAAAAAGACGGAATGTAATGTGTACAACGCAGAGAGGTCTAATGTATTGGGATGTTGTGTAGCCTACATGTTACACCCTCCAAACAGACTGCGATACAAGCGCCAGTAACAAAATCTGATTGCGTTGTTTTCTATTATCTGATACGATACCTCGTCATTTTACTGTAAGCACATAAATAAGGAGGCGGCAGGCTGGAGGGAGATCACCAGCAGATCACCTGAAAGTTTACTGAGGCTACTGTTGGCTGTATTGTTTGTCATTTTCAGGAAATATCGCAGCACAAAACCCCTGTTTTCTGTTTAAAAAACACAAACGTCAGAAGATAGAAAGTACTCAACCATCTTTTAGTCTGATCTTGACCGCACAGCTGATAGGTACGTGGTTTGTGTACATGGCGTAACAGAAGTGCATATTTAACGATGTTATTTATAAAATGTTATTTGGCAACAAGTAAATAAAAAGACCATAAATCTATCTTCTTATCTTGTTGGTTTCTTATTCTGCCAATAAGATACAACAAGGTCGAAATTATTCATCATTACAATAAATTATTATTTCTGTGTTATTATAAAAAATATAGATGCATTTCTCGGGGGTTCAGTGAGCTGCTGTTGTTTTTACATTTTGTTCTTTATACAGACTAAGAAAACCACATATAACTGTTAATTAGCAAGCTTTAGAGGTGCTGGTGGGTGGATTTTTTTTTGGCTAGCAAATAAGCTCCCAAAATGTCAAACTATAAGACGAGCCTTATCCCAGTCTCCATTAGTGAGAAGTGAAATCTCAAGTCAAAATTAAGTTTCAATTGCTTCTAAGAGGCAGGATGAATACGAGGTTCTTGGGACGTAAACAGATAAACATGCAGGAGCAGCAGCAGCACACATTTTAAGAAATGAACTCACAGCTTGTGTGTGTTTGAACTTTTCAGTCACACCAGCTGCTCTGCAGAAGCAATCAAATTCCTCCTCCAGAGACAAAATGCCAAAAGGATTCGAGGACATTTACGTAACTCTTTAAAGGCCTTGTCATGTTTACCTGTGACATCGTATCCCTGAAGACAGAACTCACTCAGAGTGGGACTCTCCTGGTCCGCACACACAATGGGTGTCAGGACAGCGATCAGTGTTCCTTTGTCCACGATCATGTTGGTATTCTGTGCACTGTTTGCTGCTCCGCTCCTGAGTTTGGAGGGCATGTGAAGCACATCGTTAACTCTGAGGTTCCCTCCCTGGGGACTGAAAGCACCATTGTTAGCTCGACCTTGATGCATGGTACTTCCTGGTTAAAAGCTTACTAAAAGACCATGAAAGCCACATAATAAACAATAATGATGTCATACCTCTGTTCATTGATGCAGTGATCACTGAGCACAAAAAAAAAAAAAAAATCCACGAATTGAATCTTTAAATCGAACGGAATGAAACAATTTCAACCTCTAGTTTAGTTCAGAGGGAGCACTGAAGTTGCACTTGCATTAGCTGTTTCATTCATGCTTCACAATCACTGGCTCATTCACAGCTGTGTGGCTATCAGCTAACTAGTCGCATCCAATCACATTCATGCAGTCATTACAACCAGACACTTGTCACTATTTGTGTGCTGATACGCTCATCATGTCAGCGCTGTTTGCTGCCTCAGCTGCCTCAGCTGCCTCCACCTCCTCAACATCCTCCTTATGTGATATGTTCTGATGCTTTAACAAAAATATAACTGTCATGTATGTTTATTAAGGGTGGATTCAATCTCAAAGATTAGAGCCTTTCCATGACGTAACCTGTATATAAGAAGTGGACGTAGTCACCGTGACGTCACACATTGGTTTGTAGACTATGGTTTTGAAGCCTCGAGTTTGGTGTTTTGGCCGTCGCCATCTTGGTTTTTGGCTGTCACATGTTGTTTTTTTGCAACCAGAAGTGACACGAGAGGGCGGAGCTAAGTACAACTGAATGCTGATTAAGGGGCCGTACACATGCTGCGTCAAAAAACGCGTGCAAAGCGCCAGCGGTGCCGCTTTCATCCTTTTATCCAAGGTGCTTCTGAGGTTGAGCAGGTCGTGCCTGCCGTTACTAAGCAACCAAACTTGGGTGCTGCGTTGACGGCGATGAAGTTGCGAAAATCAGTAAACACCTCACTGACTAAACTAAACTCAGTCAAAACATAGATACATGGATTTCCAGCACCGTAAATCCCTCACAGTAGATTTACTGCTTGATTTCTCTGTGTCAGTCTGGCTGACCTTTCAACCGGATGTTATGACGTACTTGGACGGAAAGCAACACAACCTCCTCTCCATGCCAGATAGATAGAGCCAGAGCAACACGACCTCCTCTCCACGGCAGAGGACCAGATTTTTTTTTTTAATTCACAGTTGCTTGGCAATGTAAACGTATGTTACCCATGCCAATAAGCCCCCTTGGACTGATAGGGAGGCTAAATCTCCTGGAGGACAGAGGTCCAGGTCCGTCATGTGGAATGAGGCTGTTAGTGACCAGTTGCTCACCCGGGTCAGGAATAAAACATACGGGCTTCCATTTTGACACAGGCTCGGGGCACAGCAGGGCAGTCCATCTTCTCTCACATTATAGCCACTATCTCCTTTTAGTCATACACGGCCCCGGTCCTAATGATCCAGATTAGTTAACAGGCTTGGCAGCGCGGCTGTCATGTTGGAACCCCCATCCATCCATTATAGTCCACCTTCTCCCGGTGCCACAGGTGGCCGTTCCAATAACAGCCCGCCTCTAACCCAGATAGGCGACAGGCGAGAAATGAGATCAAAAACAGCAAGCTTCTCTCTCCCAGTGCAATCACACAATAGCGTGCGGCGAGCTGCTAAATATGGGTGTACTGTAGGCCTTCGGTGTGTCTTATTCTCACTGGATTGTTTAAACTACCCAATTATCCCCGAGCCTCATGAGAGGTGACCCACACTGGCCCCCCCTCTTGTCCCAGGAGGGTGAGAGGAAGTAGGTCTCATTATGACAAGGTGGAGGTGGAGTTTCCTCCGGCGTGGCAGCAGTTTCATCAGCAGGGTTGTGGGATCAGATGGGGTCAAAGGTGCACGACAAGGAAAGGGTGAGAAATGACCCGAGGGGAGGCATGGCACAAACTGACAACACGACCACACACTCCGTCGCAAGAGAGCGTGAGTCTGTTTAATCTTGTATCGACAGAAATATAAAAGGGATAATTCACTCTAATAATAGACTCATGCCTTCAGGATTCAACCCCCTGTGGATTCTCTATAAATACTGTCGTCCTAACAAGGTTAAGGACGTTAATTTAATACTTATTTAAAAGAAAGAGAAACTGTCAATAATAGTTTTTTAAGGAGGTTGCACTTTGAAAGCTTACTGAATGAAATTAGACACTTTATTGTTGATAACATTCATGGTAGCCTGATTAGAATTTCAACATGTGATATAATGTGTCAAATCTACAGAATTATTCTGAATTCTCTGCACATTATTGAATAAAAATGAAAATTGCAATTTAGCTGCACTAGAATTGTATTTCATTTTAATCAGGGCTGTCAATCAATTACAATAGTTAGTCAGGATTAATTGCAAATTAATCGCAAATTTTGTATCTGTTCTAAATGTACCTTAAAGGGAGATTTGTCAAGTTTGTAATACTCTTATCAACACAGGAGTGGGCAAATATGCTGCTTTATTCAAATGTACATATATATTTATTATTGGAAATGAATTATCAACACAAAACAATGACAAATATTGTCCAGAAACCCTCACAGGTACTGCATTTAACATAAACAATATGCTCAAATCATAACATGGCAAACTGAAGCCCAACAGGTAACAACAGCTGTCAGTGTGTCAGTGTGATGACTTGACTATGACTTGCCTCAAACCTGCATGTGATTATCATAAAGTGGGCATATCTGTAAAGGGGAGACTCGTGGGTACCCATAGAACCCATTTTCATTCACATATCTTGAGGTCAGAGGTCAAGGGACCCCTTTGAAAATTGCCATGCCAGTTTTTCCTCGCCAAAATTGAACGTAAGTGTGAAGCGTTATTTAACCTCCTTCGTGACAAGCTAGTATGACATGGTTGGTACCAATGGATTCCTTAGTTTATCTAGTTTCATATGATACCAGCATATTCACTCTAGCTGTAAAACTGAGCCTGGTATGACCTAAAAAGTTGTGTTAATGTATTAAAGAAATCAGTGACGTTAAAAACAAATTTGCATTAACGTGTTAACTTTGACAGCCAAGTTTGAAACAGCTGTTTTGAAGATTTTTTTTAACTTTTCTGTATCATTATTGTTTTTATTTACATATTTTATTTTGCTTTATATTTTTTCCTATTGTTGTATCCATCCCCTGACTTGTGCGTTTCAATCACCGTTATATACCTAATATTAAAAAAAAGCCAAATTAAATCTACTTTAACTCCATGTTGTAAAATAATAAAACCTCCAAGGGGGGGAGTGAATACTTTTTATATGCACTGCAAATCATATTGTTGAAACGTTTGCATTATTAAACAACACGCACACACAAAAGGATCAGAATTAAATGAGATAATAAACTCCCAGAGAACGGAGGGCTGCCACACCAGGACAGACACAATTTGCAATCACAACAAGTGACCGCATGTGAGGAGGCATTTGACTGCGTGCTCCACGAAATGACGCAGATGACCCACTTGGCATATGTGTGGTGACAGCAGAGATCCCTCTACCAGGGGGAGGAGGGAGCATCCACAGCAGGAGAAACAAAGGAGGAAGCAGATGAGGCAACTTGTCCCTCGGCCGACCTTCATAATTGGAGTCGTACCGTAGTTGTTTAATTTATCTGAATGATCTAATGGGAAATAAAGGATGTGAGACAAAGGGGGGGGCAGCTTATAAATTTAGAGATACCAGTAAGAGGCTGCTGTGTTACTGGTAAAGGCAACATTGTGGAGAACATTAACAATGTGATTCATTTGATGCTCATGATTGTTTGTGATTCATAAGTGTAAACAGCTGAAGGTGGTGATCATGTAATGCTGTCGGTGCTGGCTTATGAAACAAGCTCTTTTCTGCTAAATTATGTCATCCCAACTAAAAGTATTGCTACTATGACTGAGCCAATCACATCCACAGCGGGACTTTTACAGACAGCCTGCTCTAACCCATCTTGCACCTGTACATTTTTAAGCTCTGCACATTGAAACGGAAAGTTTTCACACCAGCTTAAAAATGTCTAAATACCATTACAAAAATCTGGTCCTCTCTCAAGGTTCCATGGTGGAGAGGAGGTCGTGTTGCTCTGGCTCTATCTGTTTCGCGTGGAGAGGAGGTTGTGTTGCTCTGGCTCTATCTGTTTTGCGTGGAGAGGAGGTGGTGTTGCTCTGGCTCTATCTGTTTGGTGTGGAGAGAAGGTCATGCTGCTCTGGCTCTATCTGTTTGGCGTGGAGAATAGGTCGTGTTGCTCTGGCTCTATCTGTTTGGCGTGGAGAGGAGGTTTTGTTGCTCTGGCTCTATCTATTTGGCGTGGAGAGTAGGTCGTGTTGCTCTGGCTCTATCTGTTTGGCGTGGAGAGGAGGTTTTGTTGCTCTGGCTCTATCTATTTGGCGTGGAGAGTAGGTGGTGTTGCTCTGGCTCTATCTGTTTGGTGTGGAGAGAAGGTCGTGCTGCTCTGGCTCTATCTGTTTGGCGTGGAGAGGAGGTTGTGTTGCTCTGGTTCCATCTGTTTGGCGACGCCGGGAAGCTGAGTTCATCAATCAGTTCATAGAACACCTTTCTTCAGGCTAATATCAGTGATACACACTACTGATTCATACATAAAATACCTGACTTTTAATTCATTAATTTCTGAATGTTCTGTGAAATCAAATCGGGCAAAACAAATTAAAATATACTTACAGATACTTACAGATGGAAGAAACAGGAATCTTTTAGAAATCTGTGTGTGATGAAGATAATGACAGCAATAGCACAAACTCACCAGTTTCAAATCATCTTCAGCAACTAATAATAGAAAATTAATGAAAAGAAACCCAGATGATGGTAACGTTATTCAGAAGAGTTAGAAACCTCTCTGATGTACTGGTTTTGTTAATAAAAATGTCTTTTCAACTCACCAAAAACCAGCTTCAGCTTTTGGAATATCCGCTGCACATGGTGCTCATATCCTCTGAGCATCAAAACAAACAAAGCTCTTGATAACCATTTTTACCAAAACAAAATTCAATTCCAACACCAAGCAACTAATTTATATATGGGCACACAGCAAAAACAAGCTGATGGTGCGTGCACGCATAGTGATGCTAGCGATTTTGCTTCTTCATTGGAACAATCCAATACTGCATGTTCAAAATGTGTGACTTTGTAATGGAATGGGATGTCACAGTAACCAAAATCACAAATGTCTAATCCCAACAAAGCATCGGCCAGCTTTACCGGGGCGTTGTGACATATCGTGATATGACAGTTACTGTAAGCCTGTTTTGTTTTCTCTCTACCGTCACAGCTGCTTCTTTTCACCTTGGGTAAAACAGAGCACTGGGATGTTGGGTGAAAAAAAAGAAGCAGCAGACCGAGCAGAGGGGAGCCGAGCAGGAGGAGAGCTGACTCACTCTGGTGTGGGGGCTTCGGTAGCGCGGAGGGGCAGTGAATCATCTGGAGCCTTATTGAATATTTCCTCCATTTGATGTCATTACCGCCCCAGTGATCATCGCTCCCTCCCTCAATCAGCATTGTCCCTGAGACTCCAGATTCCCGGCAGGGGACAGATAGAGGAAGCAGACCAGGAGCTGGGGGGCATTTGAGGTAAAAGAAGACTCTGAATAAATAGAAGGCATACCAATGGACTTTTTTTTTCCGATTGCAGAAAGGAGCGATTTGGCTGAATATACGTGGATGTCTGGAATAAAGTGTACTTGTTTTCTTAAAGGTTAAAGGGCGAGAAGCAGCGTGAAACGAGAACTATCGACGTTGGTGTTGGATCACAGAGTACAGTATCTGCTGGGAGTGAGTGTGTGGGCTCTAATCGATGCAGACGGAGTGATCGATGCATTATTTGTTGGTGCACAGAAATTCTGTTGAGCCTACACACGGAAAGATGAAGATGACAGCAGAAGTTGTATTTAAGTCATTTCTATTTTTATTAGAAATGGATCACATCTCAACCCAAGCAGTACGTGGTTGTTGTTTTTCTTTACCTTCAATGTGCCATGCATACAAAATCAGAATCAAAGTGTCCATCTGTTAGTGCCCAATAAAGTTTATATTTGTACGTGGGGTTGATATCAAAGTCTTTTTCCTGTGCAATTAATATTCACAGATATGTACATTCAAATTAGTCAGCCTCGAATATCAAGCATCCTCGCGAAAAAAAAACAACAACGTTAAAAGTAAAAAGTTACAAAAAACTTCAAATTAAACAATATATTTCTCTTTTAAAATAGAATTAATAACTATTCGGCTAACATGAGTTAAATTATGATTGCTTCATTTTTAACCGTAGGCACGTCGTAGATAGGTGAGGCGTCGTAGAAGCCAAACGGAGGCCATGTATCTCTTCCTCTCTGTCCTCACTGCAGCTGATGTCTGTGTAAACAAAACCACCGAGCTATTCTACGGTCCTCGGAGGGACCATTTCAAAAATAAAAGTCAAAATTAAAAAAAACAAAAAAAAACAAAGTCTAAAGGTTTCCTCTGCTTCTCCAGCTTCTCACCGGGTAGCTATCTGATATGTGACAGAACAGAAGGAACTCTACCAGGAGCTCTTTCAGAGATGTTTCATGGCTCACAATGATTGGTTTCTTTGGTATAAACCACCATGACTTCCTACAACTAAACGAATCTCTTCATTTGAAATGAATACAGTAATGATTGGAAAACAACCCCCCTGTCGACTCGCTCTCTTTAAAACTTTCAATTTGTCAACATACAAAAACTTGATGCCTTCTTTAACATGAACGTACATGACTGGTCTCTGTGGAAGTGGCTACAGGTGGATCTCAGCTTTAATAACATGTGGGGGTTGGTGTCATGTGATTAAAAGTCACATTTAACATTTAAGGAAGCGTCACACCAATTATCTGTGTAATTACAAAAGATGAGGTAATTCAGTATTGAAGAATTCAACGTTGTCAGCTTACAAAATATGAGATGTGTTACTAGTGAATAAGTGGGATAATGTGTCTATTTTACAGTTTATGTTTCTCAGTATGTCAACTTCAATTCTTAACAATTACGTTTTTATAAGTGGGAAAGACAGTCCATCTGTGCATTAGTGGGAATCACCTGTGTTTGCTCTGTTGTAGATATTTGTGTAATGACACCACATTCATCACAATACACAAAGTATGGGGAGCATACTTGCCAACCCGACTCACGTTTTTCATTGCCCTCTCCCGGTTTCTTCCGAGGGTCACAATTCTCCTGTATTTCTCAATTTGGCAAATTTTTACACTTTTTTTCCTTTTCGTTATCTATACCATGGATGTATAAAGAGAACTGGATACAGCGTTGTAAGCGGGCTCCCGTTCATTACTATGAGAGTTGCTCAGTGGTGCATGAGGCCAAAATGGCTTGACTGTCGAGGGATAAAATACCCGGATCATCCGGCGATCTTCCGCATCCATTGGGCCCATAGAGCAGGCGCAGTAGCGTTTCCTTTAACTCCGCCTCTCAGCCCTCGCTCCAGCCTCAGTCTGGGGCTCATTCACATGAACGGAGGAAGGAAAATAACTCTGGATTCTGCTATTAGTGCATTTTACATCTTTTAGGACCTAATGATTTAAATAAGGGCTATTCAAGTGTTCGTACTGGGAAGTTGATTTACCTAAAAAAAATGATCCGCTGAGTTACGGACGTCGGCATCACATGACGGCATCACATGACGGACACAGAAGTTGTAGTACCGCCGTTTGGCCACAACGAAAATTTGCTTCACTTCCTGGGGGCTTGTGCGCTCGCCGCTGGGTTCAGCGCACGTCACAGCGTGCAGCGCCCAAAGTCGGGCTTTGCTCGACGTAGGGAAAAAGCAGCAGTGGCGCGGCGCAAGCCGTTGGAAATAATGGTTTTCAGAGCGCGGTGGTGCCGTTGCGTCTGAAAGGACCTTCAGTGAGTGAGAGACGGAGAAAGAAATTGAAATCTGAAAGAAATACTCAAGCAGGGGCAAAACATTTATGAATAAAAACTGATGAATATTAGTTTACGCCAGAAGGGGCGAATCATTCAGTTTTCTTTCCTGAGAATTAAAGGTAAAATCAAAAGTTTAACATAAAAATGCTGTTGCAACGTACTTATTATTTTGTTATTTAAATTCTTTAAGTCACCAGAATACAGGAAACAAAGTCTCTGAAACTCTAATTGTTCTGGGGGAGGACCCACCGAACCCCTGCTTTTAAATCCTCCCTGTATTTAAGATCTCAAGGTTGGCAAGTATGATGGGGACATGATAGTGTCATACACTATAATTTATGATAATTGTTTCTTTCACTGCTGTGAAAAATGAATGTAATTATACATTAGATAAAATAATAATAAATAAATCAGTGGATAAAACTGAAGGCCTTTAAGAGATTCGGGGTTTCTCTATGATTTTTTTTGCTGTTATTCATTTTCATTTGACATCATAATGGTCGTTCATTCATTCACTAGTAATGGAGTGAAAATACTTCAACATATTGATAGAATAACACGGAGGAATGCATTGCAATAGTATATTATCACAGTTTTCCCTCAGCTGTAATGATAATTCTCATCCTATGCAAAGACTATGGCTATTTGAGTATCATCTTAATCCCGTTCGGCCCGATCAAACTGTCAGCAGTTCTGAAGCGGGTCTTAGTGCACATTACACGTGTCATCATGACAGAAAGTTGCAGATCAGAAATATGGTTCGGATATCTGTGATGATATACCGATCCTTCCCTTCAACAGGAGCCCTAAAAAAAAACACCATCATCTACTTCTGTTGTCAGAAAAGGAAAGAAGTAAATAATGAAGGTGGCTAGGAAGAAAGGAGGTGTAGATCAAATGATAGAAGGAGGGAGGGAAGGAAGGAAGGAAGGAGTGGAATGAGCTAGTAGGTCAGCACTTTCTCCCCATGGTGACTAATGAGACTCCACTGTCCTGGACAGTATTTTTAGGATGCTTTACATGTCCACAGAGACACGCAAGTCGCCATGGTGACCTGTTTTCACCATGATCAACTATGTAACCCAGAGTGGCTGCTGTTAAGGAGGAACAAAGGCAGAAAAAAAAGGAATATACTTCCCCTTGAAGGTCGCGAATTTGGCACACTTCATGTCCTTTAGCATCTTCAAGTAAAAAACTTAAAAAAAAGAAAAGAAAGAGAGACCCCGCAATTGTTCCTGTTCCAGTGAATGCACATGCTGATATACCGGTTTAACCTAAGGCAAAAAGGATTGTGAGTAAGTGTGGAAAGTGCTCTCGGAGTACCCCTCCACAGCTCCGGACCAGAGTGCTGCTGAGAGTTACCGGCGTGGAGGGGGTCCCTTTAGAAGGAAAGCACTGGATGGTCGGGGAGCTTTTCCTCCCTCACCTCCCCGTCCCTCGTTCAGCTGAGTCAGGACGCGTCCCCCTTTTCCGGTTGTTCTCCTCCTCTCTCTCTCAGTGGACCTCTCAAGGGGACATGTTGAGCAGCTTGGTAGATTTATTGGGGTAATTGATAGCCAGGCTGATGGCAGCGATGTTCTTCAGAGCCTACACAATGAAAAACAGTATGTGGATGAAATACAGCGCGGGGAGAGAGAAAAATCAAAGCAGTGTGAAGTTATAAAACGAGACGTGAGAAAAAGCTTGTTTTTCACCTGTGCTGTGCACAGCATGTTGAGTGATGATAAACAGGCAAATTGAGGGTGACTAAACTGATGAATCAAGGACTTCTGTGCGGTTTACGTCACCTTATCTAATAAACAGAAGTGCTTAACAGATTGAACTGCCTACAGTGCTTTTGTTCACTGCTGCCTGCAGGTTGATGATATCAGTAAGTGGGTTGTTGTTTCTCTCCGGCTTGGTCCAGAGAGAGGATGACAACTACTGACCAGTAAAGGCTAAAAAACAAAAACAATGAGCGGAAAGTAGATCTGAAAGGAACTGTAGTCAGGTGACAATTCTCTTTTGTAACTACAAATGACGCCTTTCACAATAAACTTTAGTCATTTGATCCATTGTTAATATAGACATATTTATTAGTGCAGCTTTAACTTAACAAACGTGACATTATATACCTGCTAATTCAGTCTTCCAGTCTCAGTGGCACTTAAAATATTTTATTTCCTATCAAAGTTCCTCACAGAAAATATCATATGTATTTAATTTTTAGGTCTGAGAGTGAAGGATTACGTTCCCCTCTGCACTTTCACTCTTGTGGCTGTTTAATAATTTGTCATTTTTTATTTCTTTTCTTGAAAAATACCCTTCACCCAGTGATTTCCTTGGAGCTGAGCAGTCCAATACAGCAGCAGTACCTGCTGATTTGGCTGTCTACATGATCAGATGGTTGCGAATGTCATATCAAAAAACACAGCGATCTTACACTGTTATCTGTGTTTAATTGAGTGAATAACAGGATGAATGAAAGCCATGGAGTAGTGGAGTGAACATGATCCTGTGAACACTGTGCAACATGTGTTATAATAAACTCTCCAAAAATAACAGGCCACTGACTTGGAGGAGAGAACTCGAAGAAAAAGTAGTCCCCAGTGAGTGAACTTGTTTGGTTGTGGATGGCTTCGGAACATGTTTCCAACCCTTTGAAAGTGAACCTCGGCCATTTTACTTTTTTTACTTTGCATCGTTGTTATCATAATAGTTACGACTACTGCCAAGTCATCTATGGTTTTGTTTTCAACCTGACAGGTATTAGGTAACCGCTACAACAGAACCACCCACCTATGTTTATTTCACCACCCCACATCCTCTCCTCCTCTGTAACTGCCTTCAGGCGCCTCTGCTGTACTGCGGGGTCCACAGTACAGAGAACGCTGTGGCTCGCTGTGCCACAAATTCTAATGGACTGTAATTACCAAATACATTAGTCCTGAGTGCGGCCCACACATATTCAAAACAAGGGGAGGGAGGCGCAGAGGGATCTGCTGGGTGTCAACAGCTCGGTGATTCACTAGCAAAAAGAGACTCCAGTCGCGAGCTGACTCACAGCGACTGAAGGCCGTTCAACCGACGGGACCGCGTGTTTAAGAAAGAAGAGTTGCATAATGTTACAACACTTTCAGGGTGCACAACTTCTTTGAGCTACTATCATTCACGTCAGGCAGCAATTCAAAAGCATCAAAGATGACCTGAGAGAGCCTGGCTGAAGGCAGGACTTTGAAATTAGAAAGGCAAGAGATGTAAAAAGTCATCAGTGGTTATTATGCAAAAACAGAAAAAAAAAAAAAGCTTGAAGTCTTACCATTGCGGTGTGATTGAGGAGCGTCTCGTCCGTAGTCATGGCTAACAAGTACTCCTGGAGGATGCCCTGAGCCTGGAAAACACATCAAAGGTTGGTAACTAGTGTGTCTTCTGCCATGTTTCCAAATGCAGCTCGCAAACAAAACCCCACAGATAACCTCACATATACAACTAGAATGCATATTGCTGAGAAGTGAAAGTCAATTGATCGTCCATCGCAACATCAGCGCCCAGCAGCAGAGCTACGCTTCCACCATTTTGGACTGAAAGCGACTGCCGGGTGCCGGTAAAACGTCGACCTACAAAGTGCCGTACAAAAGTAAAACAAAATTATTTCTATTCTATTGTCATAATTTTAATGTCTCTACCGAAATGTCCTGTATTGATCAGTAAAAATTTTATAAATATGCATACTATTATAACTATTTACTTACTTATTTATTTCTGAAACTTTTTGCCAAGCCGCTTCCCAGAGGAGCATAAAGTGAGCGATATAATGATTTAAATGAGGGTTATTTAAGTGTTCGTACTGGGAAGTTGATTTATACCTCGAAAAAAATGATCCTCTGATTTACAGACGTCTCTTGTTACATCCATGGCTATGGACTCATTGGTGTTTTCAGTCCAAAATGGCGACAGCGCTACTGCAGCGCCATGTAGCGGCTGTTGTCAAAAAGAAGAGTTTCGCTTCTCTACTCTTTTGCATAACTGTCACGAATACGAGGAACTTCCTCGAGACAGACTGGCTTAAGAGGTTACATAAGGGATGAATTCAGTTATAAATGAGGCCTGGTTCCCTGACCGCTCTTCATCTCCATCTCAGCATCAAATTGAACTGTGGAATGTTGGAACGGTCAATCAAAATTATAAACAAACCCGTGGAGTGCTTCCACTAAAGCCCAACGGGAGAGACATACCTCGTGTTACATAAGCACAAAGAGTTGGGGGAACAGAGATAAGACTACATAGCGGCTAAATGGGCTGAGACTGGCCAAATGGAGCTTTTCACAGAGCTGGAGACACAGTCCAGAGCCCTGGTCCACCATCCGTCTCGCAGCACCCCGAATGTTTATGCTGGGGAACATCCTAGGACCATTTGTACAGTCGGTAGTGCATGACATACCGTTTTGATTTCCTAAATATAACTTTCACTTCCTGGGGAAGAGAGTTCACTGAATCTCAGTGGACCTGGCCGTGAACTCTGTGTGTGCGTAGAAAGAGCGAGAGCTGATGCTGGAATGTGACCACAAAAGCTTTAAAATAAGCCAGTTCTAGGCTCAGACCTAATATGGACACAGAAGGCTCCATGATGTGTCCACTCATTAGCCTCTCATGATTTTACAGTAGAGTCATTATGGAGCTGTATGTCATCACTACAGTTCAGATCATTTGTCAACATGACACCAATCTTAGTCAACACTAGGGCTGTCAAAGTTAACGCCTTCAACAAGTTATCGCAAATTCGCTTTTTCAAACGCCTTTAACGCAACTTGTGATTTTCAGGTTGTAGCTCAGTTTTAAAGCTAAAGTGAAGACACTGGCATCATATGAAACTAGAAAACCTAAGGAATCCAATGGTTTGTTTTGCGAAGGAGGTTAAATAACGCTCCAAACTTTTCCAAACTTAAATCTTGGTGAGGAAAAAAACTGGCATGGCCATTTTCAAAGGGGTCCCTTGACATCTGACCTCAAGATATGTCAGAGGTCCCTTGACCTCTGACATCGTCTTGAGATAACTTCTGTTGTGATTTCACGCTATATAAAAATAAATTGAAATGAATTGAATATGTGAATGAAAATGGGTTCTATGGGTACCCACGAGTCTCCCCTTTACAGACATGCCCACTTTATGATAATCACATGCAGTTTTGGGGCAAGTCATTGTCAAGTCAGCACACTGACACACTGACAGCTGTTGTTGCCTGTTGAGCATATATTTTTATGCTAAATGCAGTACCTGTGAGGGTTTCTGGACAATATTTGTCATTGTTTTGTGTTATTAATTGATTTCCAATAATAAATATATACATACGTTTGCATAAGGCAGCATATTGCCCACTCCTATGTTGATAAGAATAATCAAATACTTGTCAAATCTCCCTTTAAGATACATTTTGACCAGATACAAAATGTGCGATTAACTTGCGATTAATCGCGATTACCTATTTAATCAATTGACAGTCCTAACGTCAACATGACATGAGTACATCCAACCTTAGTCAACACTAATCCTTACTTTTTAGGAGGATGGTGACGGGTAGTGCACTGTGTTGTAAGGTGGAGCACTAATGCTTACAGCTGATGAAGGTTTTCCAATATTTATGACCATTTCAGGATGAATTTTAAATAGTGAATGTTCCCCTCTATCAGAACAGTCCTGCCTCGTTATAAAATCATCTGTGAAC
Organism: Hozukius guyotensis; assembly: GCA_916700995.1. Lineage (NCBI taxonomy): Eukaryota > Metazoa > Chordata > Actinopteri > Perciformes > Sebastidae > Hozukius > Hozukius guyotensis. The sequence continues at coordinate 4,225 of CAKALU010055755.1, read as the reverse complement.
AAATCCCGGAACAGTAGGGGTGGAAATCACCAGAGGCCCCACGATATTATCATGATACTTAAGTCACGATACGATCTTATTGCGATTTTAAAACTTTTTGTGATAAGATATATTGCGATATATTATTTTTTTCAACTGCAAATTATACAGTTTGTCAACATCTGTTTTATCTAATGTGATACAGTTTTCACTCTGTTCATCTCAGAGTTTTCATTAATATATCTTGAGGTCAGAGGTCAAGGGACCCCCTTTGAAAATGACCATGCCAGTTTTTCCTCACCAAAATTGTGCGTAACTTTGGAGCGTTATTTAGCCTCCTTCACGACAAGCTAGTATGACATGGTCTGTACCAATCGATTCCTTAAGTCCGTGACACACCGAGCTGACAGTCCGCCGTCTGACAGTTTGGGGCTGTCAGTGAGCGTCTGTTGGCCTAGTTTGTCCTGCATCGTAGCCTGCCCGTGTCGGAGGTTTTTCGGCCGATTCAGCATGTTGAATCGGCGGCGGCATCCGTCGGTGAGAGAAATCACTCTGATTGGCTGATCAGCTTAAGTGAACAAGTGCACGAGAAGAGAAATGGAAGTGAGGAAAGCAAGTCAACGAGTAAAGTGAAGAGGAAAAACAGAGGAGACTCTTCTCATTTTTCATCTTCATCTCATCTGATCATTCCAATACACGGATATTTTCACGACAACATGGCCATCTGGAATGAAGCTAAGTGGTGAGTGAGAGTGGTGTGAAAATGGTCAGCAAACAGCGCTTTGTTTCATGTACGTACCATGACTAGACTAGATTTTTTCCCCCACCACTATGGATCAGTAAATCCAGTTGAATCCAATCTAGATGGTGCAGAGCCGAGTTGTCGCCTGTGTAACCCAGTTAAGAATCACATTCATTGGCGTCTTCAGGTTCAACTGACAGACATTTTTCTTTTTTATTCTTGTAATTCTTTGAACCACATCCTGAAGTGCAACACCAACCACCACTCACTGTGACAGCTGCCACAAGAGTTAGCAGGTGTGTGTCTTTTTAAAACCAGTATTTCACTGTTTTATCAGAAGAATGCTGGCAAAGCTAAGATGGGGGAAGTGAATGGGTCAACGTATCTGTTTTGAAACATCCGCTGTGCGTGCCCTTGTGCAAAACACTCCTTACCACAGACATCATGCTGCGGCACACACATTTGTGTTGATGAAAGGCAGGTCGTGCTCTGTGATGATGCTCTGCTGGATGGAGGCGCTGGGACGTGCCACACACCAACATGTGTCTATCATTGCTACAACAACACTGGACTGGAGTGTCCATGAAGGGCATCCCAAGGAAAACTGATGAGTACTGCTACTGCCCCCTGGTGGTTGCCGACACATACTGCTCCATTTACTCATTCTCCCTCGCATGAAAACAACATTCAGGGGAGCACAGAAATCCATCCTGAATGACAAGTCGACTGATGTCATTTTATTGTCAGGTCACAGCCTCGGGCCTCAGGCGACCAGACCAGAAGGGAACGGGAAAGGTAGCGCTTTTCTGGGACGGTCTGGTTCAATCGCGTTCACAGATGGGAACCTCCTGGCTGACGGCGCGCTCATAATCCTTGAGAATTCTCTTAATCAATAATTCAAGACAGCGGAGAGAGAGGAAGAGAGAGAGAGAGAGAGAGAGAGAGAAGAGAGAGAGAGAGAGAGAGAGAGAGAGAGAGAGAGACCGTACGCATCACAAAATGGATAGCATCTCGTCCTCTCCCATGCAGTCTGCAGGGAGCCAGTGTGGCACTGTGCTGTCTGACAGATGGCAGGGCTGGGCTTTGGCCCCGAGCCCAGCACAGAACAGGTGGGTGGAGGAAAAACATGCTCATCTCACAGAGAGACAGATATAGACAGAGAGAGGAGAGAGGGGGGGCAAAGACAGAAGTAAAGAATAAAATGGTGACTCTTTTGCTCTCATCGTTTCATTCAAATCGCCTCGTACTGAATATGTTAATGTCAAGCTAAAAGAAAAAAACAAAACACGGACAGGTTGTCTTAAAGGAACGCAGACTGAAAGATGATCTACAAAAACAACCTGGTTGAGTCCATAATGCTGTCATCACAGCAAAAACAGTCAACACAACTAAACAAATACCTCAAATGTCCCTTAGCCCCACCTCCAGCTTTAACAACAACACCTATACAGCACTGGCCCTAGGCCCTGTTCAGAGTGTTACATCCGTTCACACCTGGCATTAGAATGCGTCTCCACATGCGTCTCCAGTGACCACTTGTGATCTGATCTCACTTCCCCGCTCTACATGCAAATAAACACGTAATAAACACATGGCTGATACATCAGACGTTGTGACGTAATACTACATGAATGTCAGTAGTAATGTCCTACATATTCGTGAATTTGGGTACATTTTATTAACATCAAAATATAAGGTTAGTGTACCGGCGGTCCCCTGGGACCTCCGTGACACCGACACCGGTGCCTTTGCCAGGCAACAGCGAGCGGGCGGGCGGGTGTCAGCTCTGTGCAAAGCACCGGAACAAAAACACACGACACATCTCCGACTGTATGATAATAATGCACTTCCTGTGCCTAGTTTGATAGTCGGTAGATATGTAGCCTATAGATAAGATATATTTTAATCCTTAATGTAGCCCAGGACACATTCGGGTACACACTGCTAAAAGAATGCGGTCATATGTGGCCCAGACCACCTCTGAATGTGGTCTGAGCGATCGGATCTCAATGCGCCTCGAGTGCGTTCACATCTGTACTTAGAGCTGTCCACTTGTGATCGGATCACTCAGGACGCATGTTAATACCAGGTCTAAACAGGGCCTAGATGTGGTCTGCATATATGTGTGTATGTGTGTGTGTGTGTGTGTGTGTGTGTGTGTGTGTGTGTGTGTACACTGTATGCATCACTCACAATGGCACGGGCCTCTGCGATGAAGAAGAGTTCAGTGAGGGCTCGGTGAAGAGGCAGCAGCACGGTGATACTGGTGGGATCCTGGCTCAGGCTGTTTTCCATAGTCATGAAGAGCTGCCACAGAGGTCGCAGCAGCGTCAGCTCACAGGCTCTGGAGTGCAAACAAATCGAGAGTTAGGCGAACAAACACGTATACACACACAGGCAGAGCAGGATGATAGAGAGTTACATTCTGTGAAAAACAAAGCTGTGGCTGGAAAAGAAACTGCATACGTTGATCATGACATTTATCTTGTAACCTCCAACAGCCTTAAACAGAGCAAAACTTGACTGCTTAAATTGATGTGTCGATAGACTTGTGATTGTTTCTAGACGGTCTGAAAAGAAGGAAACATTTAAAAAAAAAAAGAAGAAGAAAGGAGTGTTTGTGGGATGTTATTATTGCTGATAAATCTGTAATACTTAATCAATAAATCCCTTCTGTATCTATCTGTATAGTGATCATAAAACACACATTTACAGTGCTCAAAGGTGCCTTCTGTACAATTCTATTGCTATTCTATTGCTGTGTCCTGGTTTGTCAGGTTGTGTGTCCTGGTGGACAATACCAGTTAAAGATCCCACGCCCCCGAGATATAATAATTGCGTCTGATATAGTTTTTCCACAAAAAATTTAAATTACTGTACACTTCCCTCATTGAAACATCCAGAATCTCTAAATACATCCAAAGTCTCTGTGTAAAGTAACATTAAGGATATCATTTAAAGAAAAAACTGAAATGGGTTTACAATTCTCATAGTGTGTGATGTTGTGACCAGATGGTAGCCGAGTCACTCTGCACATATGCAAATTCCTACACACATCCTTTACCTCATTTCCGTGGTGACTACCAGGACATGAGGGATTATGAAGGCTTTTATGCAAACCATGTGTGGAGTTCTGCACACAGCTCTGGCAGAGGTTAAAATGTGCACTGGGTTCTCTTAACCAAATGAGAATGTTTGTGAATAATACTTTGGGTGTCCATACAGGACAATATAAGCCTGTAGTTTTTTATAAGACTTCAGTGAAGACAGAAAAAGTGTGAGAAGCACTGAAGAGAATCGGAAGGACAGAGACAGAAATGCATAAACAAGGCTGGACTCTTACGTCTGGGACTGACACTGCAGGAGGCGGAGCAACAAGTGAATGGCTTTCAGTCGCTGGTTCCCCGTCTGGCGACAGGCCACGCCCACCTGCCACTCCCAGATGTCAGCCAGTGGCAGGTGACCGAGCACTTGGTCATCTGCTAACATTTGCTTCAGTATCTC
>CAKALU010055751.1:0-10872 GCA_916700995.1 Hozukius guyotensis | reverse complement strand
CGGCTAATCTTTAAATAATGCATCAAGCAAAAAATAGCTTTTTCAGAGATTTAAGTCTAAGCTGATTTTAGTGGTGTGTCTGAAAGAAGAAATATTAGGGACAACTATTTATAGGCAACGTCTGCCTCCTGCTTATGATGACAAAAAACATTAGAATACAAATATAATCTCTGCTTTTATTTCATCTGACTGTTATCTGTGCTTATGCGCAGGCATATGGCGTATACAGTGCAAGGCAGGGGTATTTACCATACGCCCTCCTAAAAATAGCCACAGATATGGATCAGTGCAAGGCGGCAAGCATTCAGGTTAAAGACTTTCATGTTTGTTGCTCGTGAGAGAGTTTCTTTTCCTCCCAGCCAACACAAGGAGCCAAATAAAACAGCACCAAACCTGTGGAGAGGTGCAGTCTTAAGGACAAACTCAGACAACATATGTCCCCTCCATGGCTGTCATTCCAAAAACTGCAAACTTCATAGAAATAGGTGAGCAGAGTTAAAACACTCAGCATACTTTTTGCCACAGTGCACCTTTAAGTAACAATACATAGGCACTATTAGCTAAATGTATGTAAATTATCAAAAGTTATCAAAGCTGCAAGCAGCGATCATCAGACCACAAACAGTTCATGGCCTATGAAAGAGGGCGGAGCTAAAGTGTAGGGGGCGGGACTATGAATCTATATTGGCTTGTAATGCTACGTTCCAATGTTAAAAAAAACAAAAAACGGGTTGTGTCTAGAAAGATGCAAATTGCAATACTCTCCTTAAATGGTTATGCATCGCATTGAACTATTCTAGGCATTGACCCTGAATGGTTAAGGTTAGGCATTCACCTTGAATAGTTAAGGTTAGGTATTGACCTTGAATGGTTAAGGTTAGGTATTGACGTTGAATGGTTAAGGTTAGGTATTGACCTTGAATGGTTAAGGTTAGGCATTGATCTTGAATGGTTAAGGTTAGGTATTGACCTTGAATGGTTAAGGTTAGGCATTGATCTTGAATGGTTAAGGTTAGGTATTGACGTTGAATGGTTAAGGTTAGGTATTGACCTCGTCTAGTTAAGGTTAGGTATTGACTTTGAATGGTTAAGGTTAGGATAGGCGTCAGGCAGCAAGTCTTGTGAGAGCTCTTGCAAGTTTTAGCTAGTTTTCACAATTTGAGGGTTACCTTCTCGACATGACCTAAAAAAAATTGCCCTAAAACTCTAAATGGCCAACTTCCTGTTGGGTTTAGTTTAGATGCGCCATAAACAGGGGCCGCTAGGAAGCCATTTTGCCACACTCATGCACAAGACCCATATCATATGTCGAGTTTTGCCACTTCTGATATGTGTACAAAGTTTCACAACTTATATGATTAATTTGTGACAATAATAATAATTCTTTCACTTTTAATAGGGCATTCGCTGCCCGCCTGGTCGGTACTCATAATGCAATAAAGTGTGAGTGTTATACGTTGATATATTATACGATATATATAAAATCCCAACACTTGAATTTCCATGTATGAAGACAGATTAAGGTATCAATCAATCAATATTAATGTCCTTAGTTCAAACTCCAAACATTACCATTAGTAACGTCTGACGTTCTTCCTCTGACTCTTGACCCTTTGTTGAAACAGATTTTCCATCCTCTCGCTCCCGCGTCCCATTTTTCACATTAACGACGTGACACCCCCATAGTTTAATCTAATAAGAATGAATCAGTTGATTGATACGGTGCTGTCAGAGAGAGGACTTCTAATGTGACGGAGACGATGGCTAATTCAATATAGCAGCCTTTTGCGGCGCTCAATGGCAAGAGGTACGAAGATGTTGGGTACTTTTGTTTCAGAGCTCGAGGGGTACTCGACGCTCAATGGCTGACTTTGGCAGACATCTGACTTTGCTCTGTCCTTTGTGGCGTCCGTGGCTGTCAGGGAAAACGACAGGCGCTTATCTCCTCCCCGTCTGCTGGCTTATCTACTGCTCACCTACACGTCGATGGGAAATCAATGGCAAGCCTTCAGTGCGCCGTCAATATAACAAATGACCAATTCAAACTAGCACTTACAGCGCTCCTGAAGGAAGCCCTCGCTCACAGTCACAACGGTGACAAAAAAAACGTGGCCGTTCAAGCCTCCTCAGGGCCACAGACTGGTCAAACTATATGTGACAACGTGGGAAAATGTTGCAGGGCAATGTGTATGTAGGGGAAGGGAGACAACCCCGCAGATAGCCCAAGGGTTAGGGCAAAAATGCTTTATAATCCTCTCCAGACGTCCATAATATGAAAAATAGAGCAAAAAAATCACTCAAAAGTCGACCTGGACCTATACATGAATGAAGGGAATGTTGCTTTTTGTCTACTAGAAAGCTCTCAAAAAAATATATATATATCATGCCAAACCTCATACAAAAAAATCATGTTTTATATCATGCTATACCTCATACAAAAAAAAATCATGTTTTATATCATGCCAAACCTCATACAAAAAAAAATCATGTTTTATATCATGCCAAACCTAATACAAAAAAAATCACGATCTTTATCATGCCAAACCTAATGCAAAAAATATCATGTTTTATATCATGCCAAACCTCATTAAAAAACAATCATGTTTTATATCATATCAATCCTTAAATTTTTAGTGTTTCTTAAATGCTTTTTTTTTTTTTTTAATCTGGCATACCTGTTTTTCATTTCTCTAATTTATTCTTTTAATTAGTCTTAATTAAGTCCAAGAAAAGGTGGCTTCATTCACTCATTTAGTTATCCTTTTACTGTATCGTCTGAATATAATGCCAACAAAGTGAGTCAGAGCTTGAATTTGCTGCCCAAAGCACTTTCAAAGAAATGTCACAGACCCCAAAGGGCCAGCCAATTTTCTCGAAACCTCTCCAGTGGAATCTGCCCTTCATTATATCCCTCCAACCCTCAAACATCTCTCCGTCTTCCCGCCGCCTCTCTGTCTATTTCACCGCTTGATTTTCTTTCTTTTAACACTTCGGGAGAGGAGCTGTCAGAGATTGCCACGTTCGATCCGTCCCCCTTGTTTGCCGCAGAAACATTCCCCCAAATCATCCTCCCTTTGAAATGTGTCGGACTCACAAAGTCAGGCCCCCATCGCAATTGACCTTCCGCGTCTCTAAGAAGAGGGAAGCAGAAAGCTCGGCGAGAGGACGACACTCAAGCTGAGAGCTCAATCAATACAATACCTGGGGATCAGAAAATGGTGAGTGGCTTCCTCCCCCATTGCAGAGGTGATCTTGAAACCTCGACTAGCTCTTTAGGAGCGTTTATTTCACAAGCTGGGCATCGAAACACCTTTGACAAAACTGAGAGGTGGGACATAATGAGTTGCATTTACTCTATTACATGTACTTCAGCGACTTTTTAAAGTAATATGTACTTGTTTCACCAGCAGTAAAATAATGGATGATACAAAGCTTTACAAGGAGATTCAAATGAGACAACTTCCTGACCTCACTCTTTGACATTTCCCTGCATCTGAGAATGGCTTTCAAACTGTGCTAGCAGCTCATGCTAACAAAATACAGTCCAGAGGGATGGGAACGCTGGTCTGAGGTCAGCAGCAAGTCTGTCTATACACACAGATCAAATGTCAAATGAAAAAATTGCCATTTTTGGAAATACACTTATTGGCTTTTTGATTAACAAGACATGACGAACAGTAGCGTTAACCACAATAAGTAGCATCACTATAGGACACTAGGACTGGGACGATACACCTATCTCCTGATTCGATACTATCTTGATAATTGGGTACTGATTCGATATGTATTGCGATTCGATATTGCGTTTTATTGCGATTTGTGTTTACTTTTTTAACACTAGACTATGGGAAAAGGTTGAAATCTAAATTAATACAGTAAGAATGTTTGATTTTCAGTCTGTATGTAGTCAGAGTTGTCCTGAAGTCAAATATATCAGTCAGCCATTAGTTATTACATTTAGTTATTGCAACCCAAAAATCAAAGAATAAAGACATTTTCCTCACAAATTAATGGTATTTTCTTTTTAATTTATAAGGGATATGTAATGTTTTATACTTCTGGTGAATATAATCCAATCAATTTTATATCCATATATGTATTTTGTATATACAGTTCCCTTTGTTAACACCTTATTTTGAAAACCGGATGTATACTTCTTGTAACTTCTCCAAGGTGGTCTCTAGCTCTCCCGTCAGCTCCGTTCTCTTTATCCATCCATGTTCAGCTCCATCGGGGCCGTTAGAATGCATTTAACAGAAATGTCAGTATATGGGTGCTCTACAGTCGTAGCGTCGGCCGATTTGACCACGGAGATGAGAGTGACGGCCGGCTCGACCGCACGTTACCGCGATACGATAACGTTTCCTGTCCGTGACTGAGTTAGCATGCAGCTTTAGCTCTGTTACGATTGGAAGGACACATATTTTGTCCTGGATTACGTTTGTTGACATATCTAAACACGTTTGTAAGTCCGAGAACGACTGCAGCAAGTGAAGTAGTACGACGAGTTGCGCGCAGAGCAGGTGAAGTAGTATATCGAGCGATCGTTATTGACAGTTACGTGGAATAATAACGTTATTGGTTTAATACAGAGTATAACAAGCAAAAAAGTCCACTACTGGTCGGTGGGTGGGTCCAACAAACGCAGGACTTTCCCCCAGGAGTTGGTGCCCCGTGTGAAACATCGCCATTTTAAGCCAAACCATGATGATATTTTACTTAAACCTAACCAAGTAGTTTTGTTGCATTTTTTTTTTTTAATTTACATTGTCAACCATGCGATTTAAAACTACAATTGTAGTCCGGGAAAATTTCCCCTCAAAATGTAATTGAGAATGCAGTTGGGGAACATAATTTTGCAGGAGACAGGGTTGGTGTAGCAGGGCCCTACTGACCCACATCTATGAGGCTTTCAACGACTGAAAACGCACATTTAATGAGCTGATAACAGTCGAATCGGGCGGTCCGTCTCCCCCTGTGCTGGTAGGCTGCATTAAACGCATTACTGACGTATAACCTTTGCATCATTTTTAAAGGTACAGCGTGTTCGCTTGTTTACTATCAAATGACCTTTAAGGAATTCAGCTGAGGCCTGGTAAGAGCATCAGCATCAGTATCTGACCCAGAAATATCTTAAACAACAACAACAAGGACGGTGCAGAAGTGGCTTGAGTCTCTCCTCCAGTGGCTGCCGAGCTAGCTCCCATCCATCCCCGCCTGCTTCAACATCAGTATCAAATGTGCAATCAGAACCTTTTATGGCAGAACACTTGGGTTTTATGCATCTGCTAACACACGATAAAGACATGACAAAATCATCGCCGCTGAAGAAAACAAGGATAAAACAGCGCTGACAGAAGTGCGAGGGAGGAGAGAGCTATGGTTACGGCGTTTCCTCAAATGACCCCCCCATATTTAAAAAAAAAAAGGCTTTTAATATATCTGCAGTGAGTTTAAGCTCGGATGATAGCGTTTGGCAATATAAAAAGCACTTAGTGCGGTAATGTGCGATCTTTGAGGATAAAAGGTAACCTCTCTAACTCCTGCGGAAGGAAATTACAGGGTAGACAATAAATTCTGGGCCGGTACGATCCGCTATTAGACCGGCTGTGTTTGAGTGAGGTATGGCACAATAGAAATGGAGGAGAGGGCTGACCATAAACTCACAAATGCCACTTCCAAACAACCTTCATCCTCAGTGGAAGTGATGCCGCTATTATGTTACCGAATAAGGAAAAAAAACACATCTGGTTCAAGGTTTGACTGATTGAGGTGATCTTTTTAAGACCATCTTTTGATATTTTGAAGTAGTAACTGCCGCACTCGAGTCCATTGAAATCCTTGAATCTAGCATCTTGTCTGTAAATGATCTGAAGAGCTTTTCTCCGTCTCCTCGTGTGTCCCTAAAAACACTGATGTCAGGAGCCCGACAAATACCTCCAGAACAGCTTGCAGCCCATCCAACCATATTGCCAAATGAGCTCTGGTGGCGGGCTAAGTGATTACTGTTCCTATTAACAGAGGGAGGAAGTGCTGCATGAGCGCGGCAAAAGAAGGAATCTGATCATCCTTGGGACCACACACACATTTGGCTGACGAGAGTTTGGGAAAACTAAAGAAATCGACAAAATTCACCACTAAATGAGAAAGAAAGAAATGGAAACAAGTATTTCCGTTAACTGCTCTGGTGACAGATACCTGAGCAATGCATTTTAGTTCAGAGGAAACCGGTCCCTTTCGTCGATGATTGACTGTTTCTAAATGGGTTAAGAAATCCCATACTCCTTAAGATAAATGAACCATTTAAAAACCAATTGGATTATCTGACAAATGCATTAACACAAAGCTGAAAACAGAACGGGTTTTTTTCTCAGCTCATTAAAAGTTTATATTTTGGGGAAACGTGGTTTTCACAGGACAGTGAAACTCTTCTAGAAAAATTCATCCCTGGAAGAAATTATTGACAAGCCACTAGGGCTGTGTATTGGCAAAAATCGGGAGATACGATACGTATCGTGATACGGGGGTTACGATTTAATATATCGCGATACTGAAAGCAAGACGATTTATTGCGTTTTTTTATTTTTAGGAAAACTGTCATGAAATGCACCACCATATGTATAAAATCTGAGTAAAGTTTGAGTTAATGTTTGCATGTAAACTATTAATCAAAAATCGACAATGTTTTTGAGAATCGATACAGTATCACAAATCATAAAATCGCGATACTTGATTTTTTCTAACATCTCTACAAGCCACCACACAAGAGTTTTCCCATTTATCCATGCGTGATCGTGTGAATGATGTTTCACACGGTCAGGAATATAATTCTGCTGAAAAATACTTAATCCCTTTACTTTATTGAAATTTTATTTGATCCTTTTGTCAGAAAAATTTGCAATTATACTTATGATGAGTCCCAAAAAATATCAGAATTACACGTCTTCCTAACTGGACGCGATGCGAACCAGCAAACATCAGATCAGTTTTTCCTAATGAAGATGGCCTGGCTCTATTTATGCAAAGTTTCGTGCACTTCCAACCTATTTTCACCGGTCAAAATCAACGCTGACAGTAACTGACAGTTAATCAATATCACTCTCTCTATGTAATAGAGGTGACATCGCTTGTAGTACATCTGGACAATTTTTCGCGCTCCATTTGCCAGAGCTGAATACCTTTGAGTTATGGACAAAACAAGACATTTGATCGATATTTTTCACCATTTTCTGACATTTTATAGACCAAACAACTAATCGATTAATAGAGAAAATAAATAATAAAAATAATTGTTAGTTGCAGCTCCAGCTGCAGCATACATTATTGTCATAACCAATCAATCCGCCAATTATTCTGTAGATTGAATGATTGTTTGGTCAATAAAATATCAGAAAAATGGTGAAAAATGTGCATCGCAATTTACTTAATCCAAATGGGATTTCATCAAATTGCTTGTTTTGTTCGACCAACCCAAAAACATTCAGATTACAATCACCTAAAAAATCATCCAGTTTAGATGGCTTGAACGAAGGAATGTTACACCAGTTGATTGACTTACAGTTTCAGCCGTACCATATATGTTTTTAACAACAATCAAATTAAATAGAATTTTCCTACAACATTAAGTATCTTTACTATTTCCCTCCTACCAGGAGACATGTGGTAAATAAAAATTCATAAATGTAAAATGTTTATCCTATGTAAAAATATAGATCTTGGACAACAAAAACGATATTGTTTAGTCTGCAGGTTAGTCTTAAACAACCAATCAAACTCCTCCTGGCGTCATTAAATCCTAAAATTGGAGTAAACTTGGTGGCGAGAATGACCAAAACAACACTTATTTAATGATGAGTATTGCTTTCATCAGTAATAATCACTACAAATTCTCCGGGGTATTAAGGTCATTTGTAATGGATTATGTTTTGATTCTCTTTGCATTGAGATAGCATAACATTGTCACCATTTAAAGTCGCCTTTTTCCATTCAGTCAGCGTGCAAATTGATCCAAAATTCTCACTGATGTTGCTAATGAAACTGCAGACAAACGCTAAAAAAACGATATCATCCGATGATACAGTCAAATGATGCATTCACCAAACCTCAATATAATTTGTTCAAATCTACGGGAGAGGAAAAACGAGCATTAGCGTTAATAAAAGTGGCAAGCACTGCCTCGAACACAATCACAAGCTGATGGAAATGAGCTTATTTCTGCCGCAAAATCACAGTCCACTTTCTACTTCCCTTCATCCCCTGACTTTCTTAGAAGCAATCTCTTAGCTGCCTGTTGATTTCTGTTCCTTTCTTTCAAAGGCGATAAAAATTCATTACATGTGAGGAGTGCACCCGCCACCAACACGTGCACGCACCGGAAATGTCACGCGTTTCAATCAAACACCCCGCCCGGTCACAGCCACCCCAGCTGGCGGTGATGAATTGCTTTCTGGATGCACCTTCATAACAGGATACACACATCTGTCATACTTGAATGTGAACAACAACCTCTATTTTCCGCAGTGGAAGCCATATGTGGCGTACAATCGGCTGCGCTGGCTATCAATTACCGCACATTAAAGGGGAGTGCAGACTCTCGGATGCAGATGGCGTGGATGCTGTAAAGCGCCGACAGCCATTTGGTTAGCGCTTACACAAAGACAAACAATGGCTGGAGGGCCGCGTGTGAGCGTCTTGAAGCAGATGACAAACACAATGGTTGACTTACCTGTGTAGGGAATCCACATGGGGCAGGTGGCATGAAACAGAAAGAGAAAAAGAAAGAGATCATTAGACACAATATCAAGCTATGAATTAGGACACTGTGATATCCACAAATATTATCTTTGATCTAAAAGTCCCACAGCTTCAGTTTTGAACAGCTTGGTGTACATGCATCCCCCTCCCATACCTCCCGTCCCTCTCCTGGGTGTTGAGGTACCCCTTAATGATTTTTCCTCCACTAGTCAAGAACAAATTAGCATCTTTTCTAGCGCTCCCACAATCAGGCCGCACAACTGGGAATCATCAGGGTGGTGCGGAGGGAGAAAAACAGCACTCGGAAAGTTTACTTTTCCTCGAGTCGTGATCGATGGAGGGGAGAGGGAGCAGAGAGAGAGTGAGAGAGAGAGAGAGAGAGAGAGAGAGAGAGGGCTCCAGGGGCTGTGGCACAAGTGGTAATTAGCAAACTTGTAAAATAAAGCAAGGAGCGAAGCATAATGATTGCCGATATTCTTCTGATGTCCTTGTGGTGGTGTTTGGCAGATGCTAAGATGATGTATAGAGAGAGAGCTAAGAGAGTTTGAGCAGGGAGGGAGATTGAAGTAGATTTGAACAAGAAAGTTGTAGCTCCATTCATCCATTATCTGTAACTGCTTATCCTATTCAGGGGGGGGAGCGAGGGGGCTGGAGCCAATCCCAGCTGACATTGGGCGAAGGCGGGGTACACCCAGGACAGGTCGCCAGACTATCACAGGGCTGACACACAGAGACAGACAACCATTCACGCTCACATTCACGGGCAATTTAACCTGCATGTCTTTGGACTGTGGGGGGGAAACCGGAGCACCCGGAGTAAACCCACGCTAACACGGGGAGAAAATGCAAACTCCACACAGACCCAAGCCGGGTTTCAACCTGCGATCCCTCTTGCTGTGAACAGTGCTAACCACTGCACCACCATTCAGCCCAAAGTTGCAGATGAATGAATTAAAAAAAAAATCATTTTGGAAACAAGCCGGTGATACCTTATGTATAAATGACTAGTTAATTCAGTGATTATAAAAAGGTACGCTGAGATCTGTTCCAGCTCTGTTATATTCTCAGCCGTGTTTTAAATGAGTACTTGCAGAATTAACGATCAAACTGACACTGCACGAAACTAATGTGGGGGAAATTTGGAAGTAATTTATCTGGTCTTCAAGCTTTAGGGGCCTTTTAGAGAGTTAATGATATAAGACAAAGTTGACAGTACTATGACAGTAAACTGATTATCTTTGAGTTGTGGACAAAACAAGACATTTGAGGACGTCATCTTGGGCTTTGGGAAACACTGATCAACATTTTCCCCCATTTTCTGACATTTTACAGACCAAACAACTAATCTATTAATTCAGAAAATAATCAACAGATTAATTGAGAATGAAAATAAGCGTTAGTTGCAGCTCTAGCTGCAGCATACAATTATTGTCATTACCGATTAATCTGCCAATTATATTGTAGATTGGTCTATAAAATATCAGAAAAATGGTGAAAAATGTTGATGAATGGTGAGAAATGTGAATCAGAGGCGGCAACAACAGAAGAAAAGGATAGATTCAATGATAAAGGACGACAGAAAAATTAGAAAGTGAGAGAGACTGTTTCCAATGGATCAAACCAGACACCTTCATGTGTCCATGTGTCTTTTCTCTTGGCCATGACACAGCCACCTATTCCCTCCAATCATCCCTGCTACTTCCACTATGATGGCTGTCATTCATCTTTCACCTGTCAGCCATGTGCGGTGATTTGACGGCCCTGGGCCTGAGATAACCCGGAGACCTGAAGCTAAGGAAGACAGCGGTGGTAGAATGATCCTGGAGCCAAACTGCAGTGCTAAAATAGACTGTATCCCTTTAAAGAGTTATTCCCAAATGCCCGCAGACTGTTTCCTCCACTATGGCTACAGGTCTTTGGATTCTGATATTTACAGCGCTGCTCTGTCAATTTGCCAATGGGTGCGATTTTCCCATTTATTTTCCATCAAGGCAATCATTTCTGACCAGTATCTCGTCAGTGGGTACCCTAGAGCAATTTACAGTGCGTGCTCACAGCTCTCAAACAGCGTCTAGGATGGACACTAAAAGGAAGTCAACTCCAAAAACACAACTGCAC
>CAKALU010055748.1:0-14584 GCA_916700995.1 Hozukius guyotensis | reverse complement strand
AAATCATAGTTTAGTATGTCGTAAAATCTCGTCAAAAAAAGTCATAGTATAGTATGTCGAAAAAAAGTCATAGTATAGTATGTCGAAAAAAAGTCATATTATAGTATGTCGAAAAAAAATCATAATATAGAATGTCGAAAAAAAGTCATAGTATAGTATGTCGAAAAAAAGTCATAGTATAGTATGTCGAAAAAAAGTCATAGTATAGTATGTCGAAAAAAAGTCATAGTATAGTATGTCGAAAAAACGTCATAGTATAGTATGTCGAAAAATTTTCTGAAAAAAAGTCATACTATAGTATGTCGAAAAAAAGTCATAGTATAGTATGTCGAAAAAAGTCGTAGTATAGTATGCTGAAAAATTTTGTGAAAAAAAGTCGTAGTATAGTATGCTGAAAAATTTTTGTGAAAAAAAATCATAGTTTAGTATGTCGAAAAAAAGTCATAGTATAGTATGTCGAAAAAACGTCATAGTATACTATGTCGAAAAATTTTGTGAAAAAAGGTCATAGTATAGTATGTCATAGTATAGTATGTCGATATTTAAAAAAAAAAAATGTGATAGTATAGTATTTCGAAAAAAAGCCATAGTATACTATGTCGAAAAATTTTCTGAAAAAAAGTCATACTATAGTATGTTGAAAAAAAGTCATAGTATAGTATGTCGAAAAAAGTCGCAGTATAGTATGTTGAAAAATTTTGTGAAAAAAAGTCATAGTATAGTATGTCGAAAAAAAGTCATAGTATAGTATGTTGAAAAAAAGTCATAGTATAGTATGTCGAAAAAAGTCGTACTATAGTATGTTGAAAAAGTTTGTGAAAAAAAGTCATAGTATAGTATGTTGAAAAAAAATCATAGTTTAGTATGTCGTAAAATCTCGTCAAAAAAAGTCATAGTATAGTATGTTGAAAAATCTCGTCAAAAAAAGTCATAGTATAGTTTGTTGAAGAATTTGGGAAAAAAAGTCATAGTATTGTATGTTGAAAAAAAGTCATAGTATTGTATGTCGAAAAAATCTAAGAAGTCATAGTATAGTATGTCAAAAAATGTTGTAAAAAGATTCATAGTATAGTATGTCGAAAAAAAGTCAAAGTATAATCTGTCGAAAAAATAAAAACGTCATAGTATAGTATGTAGAAAAAAATTCGACATACTATATATACACCATGACTTTTTATCGACATACTACACTATGTTTTTTTTTATATACTATACAATTACTTTTAATGACTTTTTCAGACTGCTGTAAAAAGAAATTTGAATGACTCACCTTGGTTCCTGTCCAGTCCTCCATCTCAATGAGAACCTCAGTGGGTCCCATCTTCGTCACCTGACTAATGTGGTCATTGCCCAGCCAGTACTCCCCTGTCATGTGATGAAGGAGGAGTCAACGTCAAAGTCATGCATTCAAGTATTTACTAAAGTAAACGTACTAATTATGCAGAATGTCCAATTTCAAAGTCTTACCAGGAGTCTGACAGTGACCTTTGCCAGAATCGGAAGCGATGTTGCCGAAACCGCGTCGATATTCGTCCCAGCGTCTGCCGAAGTCGACACTGCCGTCGAGCCTGTTCTGGATGAGAAGCCATCCTGGGAAAATAAAAGAAGTTCTCTTGAAAACACAGATACCCTACCGAGGACCCTAAACATCCAAGGTATTAACAAACAAATCAAAAATGAAGTTTCAGGTAACTGAGTTATACTCTCACCTCCATTCTGGGTGGTCTGATCACAGAACACCCTGTACGAAGGGTAGAAGGCGTCGGGCTGGATCATGTACATCTGGGAGTCTTTTCCTCCACGACGGAAGATGTCCTCACACTCCTTACCTGTGTAATGTTTTCACAGCAATATTAGAGAGAGAAATATGACCTGTTTAACTTCCTAACACGAGCTCTAAACGGCTTATAATACAATATTAAAACTACTGATGCAAAGATTTTTTTATCAATAAAAATGCAATAATTTATTTCCTATTCTTTTGAATTATTTTATTTAAATACTGTCAATGACTTTTTAATTTTTCGACATAATATACTATGACTTTTTTTTTGCGACATACTATACTATGACTTTTTTAAAAATTTTTCGACATACTATACTCTAATTTTTTTTATTCTTTCGACATACTATACTATGACTTTTTTTCAATTTGTTAGACATACTATACTATGATTTTTTTTTATTTTTGACATACTATACTATGACTTTTTTTCAATTTTTTAGATATACTATACTATGACTTTTTTTATTTTTTCGACATACTATACTATGACTTTTTTTCAATTTTTTCGACATACTATACTCTGACTTTTTTTTATTTTTTCGACATACTATACTATGACTTTTTAAAAAAATAATTTCGACATACTATTCTATGACTTTTTTTCGACATACTATACTTATAGATGATTATAGCAAAGTACAGTACTGTGTATAGTACCCTCCCACCCCGAAAAATAGGGCTCCCCCAGAAGTTACGGTGTAATTCGAACACTGTATTTTACCATGCATATAATGTTTTTTTTATATAAAATATATCTAACATTAAATGACATCAGATCTTAAATGTTATTCCTTCATTTAGCGCAGAGTTTTAAAAAGTGGCAGTTAAAATTTCTGAGTGACAGGAAGTGAAAAAAGGTTAATTTCAGACCCCGCTGGTCACACCCCCACTTTTCAGACAAGTAATCTTCTCCACACTCATGCTCCCCATGGGTCCAATAATAAGTAAATAATTCAATCCTTTCACATTGTGGCGTATATTGTCACATCGCAGCCTGTAGGGGGCACCACACTCACCAGACGCCACCGGTATGGGACATTTGGTCTTGCACGGTTCCTTGCACACCTCCGTCTGGGTCTGAACGGCCTTCTCCAGCTTCTGGATCTTCAGCCTGATCTTGTCCAGGACCCCCTGCAGCCACACAGCACAGTTTACGTTACATTAGGGGCTGTTTGTTTGTTTTGTGTGCATTCCCGACCGACTTTCAGAAGCTGCAGCAGGTTCAGTTTTAGAGGTAGAGTAAAACGGGTCTATTGTGGGTCTCAGAGGGTTAAGGATGACTCTTATTCACCTGTAGCACTCTGATGTTGGAGGGGAAGAGGGTGTCCACCGTCTCCTTGATGTAGGCGTGTTGTTCCTCCACTCGATCGGTGTACGAACTGACCGCTCTGTTGTTGCCTGAGAGGACGAAGACATGGAGAGGCAGAGAAACAACTTAGAGGAACGATCTTAAATGTTTACAACGAATAAAAACTATTTATTTGCACAATAATTACATGTTGTTTTTTTTTTGAGGATTTGTGTGCATCAAAAGCTTCAGTACAAGTTTGACTATGTCAAGTTGAAATATTTTCCCAAAATTAAAAAAAAAAATTTAAACAATTTGAAGAATTTGGCCACGGTTTAAACGGGTTAATCATTCATGTGTTGTCAAAAAATAAAACATTCTACTCGCAACCCGCAATGCATTATTTCTCAATAACTGTACGGCTTGTCTTTGATCAGCTGTTAAGTGAACAACAGGTTAACAAAGTGGATTAAGGACTTTGTTCAAATTGATTGACAGTCGTCATTAATTTATTTTTTCATTATTATTATTTATTATTTTTTTCTTCCTTTTTCTTTTTAAAAAATAAAATAAAATAATAATAATAATAATAATAATAATAATAATAATAATAATATTAAAAAACAAATAAAAAAAAGACAACCACCACTCATTAATTTATTTAAATAAAAACGTTGGTTTGGAAATAAATAGATTTTTGAAGTCCCAGTAAACAGTCAATATAGAAACATGACCAAAACATGGAGTATATCTTTATAAATTGTATCACAAATGGTGGTATTTGAGTGTATTTTCATCAAATTTATAGTTGCAGTTGTAGTCAAAGAGTAGCAGAATACATTCAGTTGGATCATTATCTTGGTTTTAATGGTGATATTACCTTTTAGACTAGGTGAGGATAAAAAAAAAATTGTTTGTATTGCTTCTCCATTGTGATCTCCATGGTAATATAGTTTAGTTTACTTAAAATGTATTCATGTTCCTCAGCTTCTTACCTTTCAAATGAGACCAAACATTTGCATCTAAGCCTTGTGGTTGAGAAGCTAGTCCTGATGCATTTTGGGTAGTTATTTTAGGCGTTTTAAACAAAAATATACATCCGTTTAGGATTAAATCTGATCTGTCCTAATTTGGAAATTAGTATCTGACTTCACGTGACTATCGACTCTCGTGACTCACAGGACTGACGATACTTAACGACTCCCGCGACTTCATAAACCACAGTTCATCAACTTTATGTAGCATCCGACCATGGAGATGTCATTTTTTGGTGCTTAATGAAACAAAACCCAGGAGGTTGTTTTCTCACCGTCGACGACTCTCTGCCTCTCCCTCAGAGAGTCAGATACTCTGGTGATGTAGGTGTAGATGCTGTTGGAGGATCGGGACAAATCGTCCACCTGAGGCTTGAGTTCACTAATGCTCTGTGAGGAATGGATGCACAAAGAGAGTAAATCTCAACATGATAACAATGCATTTAATTTAAATTTATAGCAATTTCCACGCATGTCGTGAAGGAGGTTAAATAATGTGTGATTCCTACAAATTCTCTCATTGCTCAGAAAAATAAATAGTTCAGTATTTACCGCCCTGACGTTCCTCTCTTGCTTCAGCAGTGTGATCTTCAGGTCGCAGCCAGTGGGACACAAAACACCCTGGTTGACGGGAGAATCTCTGGTTAGTGCTTCAGCGACTAAAACACAGGCAGCCATTGATTTCCTCTAATTCATGAACAAATTTATGGCGAATCCTGCTTTTAAAAACAGTCAGTAACCTATGTACTGAGCTAAAACAGGTCAAATCAGTGATTGGGTCCATTAGTGGCATCGTGCTGGTGTCCTCCTACCATCTCCTCGGCAGCGTGAGTACATCCTCCTTCATCCGGCTGCCTCTCCTTCTCCTGCATCTGTTGGCCTCCGACTGGAGCTGGGGTTGGGCGGCCGCGGTACCTGGCACCAAAAGCAATTCAAATAAGCAAGTAAGTTAACGTGATAATAACGCGTAGGAAACGGTCGTGGTTGATGTTAACTTCACTGACTAATGACGCACGTGATTCCCGTGACTCACAGGACTGACGATACTATCGACTCACGTGACTCACAGGACTGACGATACTAACAACTCACACAACTCACAGTACTGACGATACTAACGACTCACACAACTCACAGGACTGACTATACTAACGACTCACATGACTCACAGGACTGACTATACTAACGACTCACACAACTCACAGGACTGACGATACTAACGACTCACGTTACTCACAGGGCTGACGATACTAACGACTCACGTTACTCACAGGGCTGACGATACTAACGACTCACGTGACTCACAGTACTGACGATACTAACGACTCACAGGACTGACGATACTAACGACTCATACGACTCACAGTACTGACGATACTAACGACTCACAGGACTGACGATACTAACGACTCCCGTGACTAACAAAGCTCAGTTTTCAGGCCCAAAGGTTGCTGCCTGATTAAAATACTGCTCACACAGTAATGCATCAGGAATATTAATCCAATAATATGTTATAACTCCGCCGCCTATTGAGAACAGTAACTTTTGATACTTTAAGTACATTTTGCTGCTGATTCTGTACTTGTACTTTTTTTTTTAATGCTATTTTAACAATACCCTAAATGTAAAACATTAGAATACGTTTTAATTGGTGTCTGATGTTTGAATGTACCTGGCGCCGCCACTGATCGGGGGCGGGGCATAGCGGCTGGCGCTGTAGCTGTCTCTGCCCCTCGTTAATGGACGGTGACCACGAGCATCTACGTGCTGCGGGGAAACAAGAGGAAACAAGACGTGATGAAAGGAATAACTGTAATTCATGTTATTAATCAAATGGTTGAATGATATTCTACATACTGTCGCGTTAGTTGCTGAAGCTCTATTGGTGTCCTGTGGAAGATAAAAGAGGGAAATATTGTGAATACAGCTGAAGATCCAAATCCTTTTTTTCTGTCATACTTGTGTTTTGTTTAAAAGCTGCATTATCTATTGAAGACACTCAAAACATTTTTTTAAATAATAATAAATTACAAAATGAGTGGCCGAAATCAGAATCACAATATTTTTCATATATGTATGCAATAGTTATATAATTAATAATCAACTTGATGTTTCATGCAATGAATTTATATGCCATAATCTGTACTTAGAAAATTAAGGTTGTTACACACAGTTATAAAGTCTGTAACGTAATATGCCTTTTGGGTATTAATTTCATGGTAATTAGGTGATAATTAGCAGGTATCCTATTTGAAATTTCTTTGGAATTACTGCCAAATTACCCCAATATTTACCTCAAAATGTATCGAAAATGACTTTATTATAAACATTATTTAATAATTATATGCTTAAATAGCATATAATGGTTATTGTGTGATTTATTGTCTACACCAGGGGTCAGCAACCTTTACTATCAAAAGAGACATTTTAGGCAAAAAAAAATAAAAATCTGTCTGGAGCCGCAAAACATTTGATCATTGTGATGAAGGTAACACAGTTTATAGTCTAAGTATATAGTATATAAGTCTAATGCAGTGAGGGACAAAGAGACAATGTACGACGGAGTATTAGGGACACATTGAGGGAAAAAACATCTGAGATTTACAGAATAAAGTCAGAATATTACGAGAAAAAAGTTGTAATGTTACGAGAAAAAGTAGTAATATTACGAGAATAAAGTCATAATATTACGATAAAAAAAGTCGTATTACGAGAAAAAAGTAGTAATATTACGAGAATAAATTCATAACTTTACGAGAAAAAAAGTCAGAATATTACGAGAAAAAAGTTGTAATATTACGAGAAAAAAGTCATAATATTACGATAAAAAAAGTCGTATTACGAGAAAAAAGTTGTAATATTACGAGAATAAATTCATAACTTTACGAGAAAAAAAGTTGTAATATTACGAGAAAAAAGTTGTAATATTACGAGAATAAAGTCGTAACATTACGAGAATAAAGTCATAACTTTACGGGAAAAAACATGTCACATTTTATTTTTAACTATGGCCTTTTTTAAAATTTTATTTTACTGACAGAAGTGGTATCTTTCTAAACTTTTGGACGTTGACCATAATTATATTCAAGTGAACACACTCACCGAATCATAGTCGTCGTAATCCTGAGCCCAGGCGGCGGTCACACACAGACACAGCAGCAGCAGCGTCTTCATCTTCCGCTGTCGATAAAGTTACTCTTAAACTATCGTCGGTCAGTCAGTCCACTGACTTCAGCGTGTCTTTCCACTCCTTTCTCTGTCCCTGAATCTGATTTGAACCAGGCATTTATCCTCTCTGTGTGTGCACGAGTGGGCGTCCTCCTCCTCCCCCCTCCCACCGCACTTTTTATTGATCTGCTAAAAAAATTGGTCAATAACTGCTGGGACAGTTTACCCAACCTGAGTCACTGCTGCACACGGTCAACCTGGAGCTTGTGAAGGAACAAAAGGGCAAAAAGGGACTGAAAAGTTTACTGATAAGTCTGAATTTGTTGATGTGATATGTGTTTTCAAGCCAACACTGTCATCCAGAGAGAGACAACGTGTACAATGTTTGCTGTTGCTCATCTCCGAAATGTTAAGAAACTAAGAAAAGGTGGTTTAAAAAGAAACGTTTTGAATTTATGTTGAGATGCTTTCACAAACCCGGTGGTTTCAGAATATCTTTAAACATTTACTCAGACACTTTACTCAAGTAAAAGTAACAATACCTCAAATGTAAAATCAAAGTAACTAATAAATATGGCAGTTAAAAGTACAACATTTCCCTCCGAGATGTAGTAGGAGTAGAAGTAAAGAAGTGTATCATAAATTGGATATACTTAATTAAAGTACAAGTACCACAAAACTAAGTACTTAAGTTCAGTACTTGAGTAAATGTACTTAGTGACATTCCACCACTGGGTTTAGATCACGTATCTTAATCTAGAAGAGTAACCCCCAAGTTGCGAAACTCTTGCGAGATGGTTGAGGTTAGGCACTGACCTCGAACGGTTGACGTTAGGCATTGACCTTGAACGGTTGAGGTTAGGCACTGACCTCGAACGGTTGACGTTAGGCATTGACCTTGAACGGTTGAGGTTAGGCATCGACATCGAACGGTTGACGTTAGGCACTGACCTCAAACAGTTGAGGTTAGGCATAGACATCGAACGGTTGAGGTTAGGCATAGACATCGAACAGTTGAAGTTCGGCATTGACCTAGAACGGTTGAGGTTAGGCATCGACATCAAACGGTTGAGGTTAGGCATCGACATCTAACGGTTGAGGTTAGGCATTGACCACGAACGGTTGAGGTTCGGCAGTGACATCGAATGGTTGAAGTTCGGCATTGACCTTGAACGGTTGAGGTTAGGCATAGACATCGAACGGTTGAGGTTAGGCATCGACCTCGAACGGTTGAGGTTAGGCATAGACATCGAACGGTTGAGGTTAGGCATAGACATCGAACAGTTGAAGTTCGGCATTGACCTAGAACGGTTGAGGTTAGGCATGGACATCAAACGGTTGAGGTTAGGCATCGACATCTAACGGTTGAGGTTCGGCATTGACCTTGAACAGTTGAGGTTAGGCATTGACATCGAACGGTTGAAGTTCGGCATTGACCTTGAACGGTTGAGGTTAGGCATAGACATCGAACGGTTGAGGTTAGGCATAGACATCGAACAGTTGAAGTTCGGCATTGACCTAGAATGGTTGAGGTTAGGCATCGACATCTAACGGTTTAGGTTAGGCATGGACCTCGAACGGTTGAGGTTAGGCATCGACCTCGAACGGTTGAAGTCCGGCATTGACCTCGAACGGTTGAGGTTAGGCATCGACCTCGAACGGTTGAGGTTAGGCACTGACATTGAATTGTTAAGGTTAGGCATTGACCTATGATTACCTATGATGGCATCTTTTGGAGATTTTGAACACTGGGTTTAGCTTGATTTATTATTAGCATTTTCAACTGAATGTACTACTATTATCAGAGTAATATTTTGTTTGTAAAGATACAGTGAAAACTGTAGTAACCTCCCAGTCAAAGCTTTTATTGTGAAGGCGTTGCAGTGAGTCCATCAGTTTCGGGAAACTATTGAGCAACTGCTGTTTGTTTGTGAGTCCAAAAGGGTACGTGGTGCTGCGTTACGAAATCACAGGCCTAAACACACACACTGTATTTACTTTTAGAATATGTTTGTGGTGTGTCCTGATTTAAACTAGATTAAAAGGGCTTTAGGCAAGAAATTATTCTTTAATTTTAATCCCATCGGGGACAGAAAGAAATATACTAAACATCTTAATTATGTACAAAACTATATATTTTGAGAGCACACATAATAAACACTTTCCCTCCTGACAGGCTTGGTACATTCATGTATTTTTGTTTTCATATTTTGCAATTACAATCTTTTAACACAATAGTTTTAGTGACATTACAATTCTTGGATTGTACTGACTTAATACAAAAGAAGGAGGTCATATGCTGTGACAGATGCGAGTTAAGACTGGTTGGTCCAGGACCTACAGGAAGTTCAGGTAGATAGACCCGGACCAGGTCTTTTCAGGTGGATTTAGCCAGACTCTAAACAAACAAAAAGGAAACATTGCTCCGGCTGTCGGATCCGACTTGTTCAGATCCTCTTGGCACAAACGAAAGGGAGGGCGTCATCGCAGGAGGCGTAGTTCCACTTCCTGTGATCTGTAATGCGGAAGACAGACAGAAACACTCGACTTCAAGGATTTCAAGCTGCACACGAAAAGAAAATGTTGACTGACGAAGTTAATTATAACATTTTGGTCGCCTAAAATTTCAGCTTTCTTTTGTATTCAGCTCCACGGTGGCGACGGCCAAAAACCAAGATGGCGACGGCCAAAAACCAAGATGGCGACGGCCAAAAACCAAGATGGCGACGGTGAAACACCAAGATGGCGACGTCCAAAAACCAAGATGGTGACAGCCAAAAACCAAGATGGCGACGGCCAAAAACCAAGATGGCGACGTCCAAAAACCAAGATGGTGACGGCCAAAAACCAAGATGGCGACGGCCAAAAACCAAGATGGCGACGTCCAAAAAGTTATGATTTTATTCTTGTAATATTACGACTTTTTTTCTCGTAATATTATGACTTTATTCTCGTAATATTACGACTTTTTTTCTCGTAAAATTATGACTTTTTTCTCGTAATATTACAACTTTATTCTGTAAATCTCAGATGTTGGGAGATGGGAGATAGGTGAATCGTCCCAGCACTAACTGAAATAACCTGAATATTAAAAGTTTGTACAGTATGTGTGTGTTTGTGTAGTTAATTCTTACGCCCATAATTCATCATCAGACAGTGCTCATTTCTCTCCACGTTGTAATCCTTGGCCCAGTTCTCGTAGCTAAACTTGGAGCCGTCACTCCACATCCAAAAACAGGACTACGGATAGAAAGACACAAATATTCGTAACATACAGTTAATACTGATCTCAAACAATAACAATTAGTAGAATGATTTAGCTAATTATTAATTCAGTTCAATCCCATTTACCACTCCTTAGTTTTGTTATAATTGAACCCAAACCAAAGGTTTTATTTTGTTTATAACAAATTAAATTCCTGTTAGTTTCACTGTTTTCTGTGGTCTTATATTTACTATGTTAGTCTTCACTCAGTACATGTCTTTGCCAAAAACATGTTTATTATTAGTCTGGCTCTAGTTGAAACTGGGAGGAAATTTGGGTATTCCCTACCATAGAAGTGTGTATGGTTAGATAATAATATCAATAAAAGCACTTCCATACATGCACGGCGTCATGGCCACCAATCCAGACTTGGGGGAAGTCGTGGGTGTCTCCTCGGGTCAAAGCCTGGATGAAGTGCTCCTCCTCAGGACTGATGACCGACGCCAGGTTGGCCACTTCGAACATACAGTAACTCTGGAGGTGACGAGAGAGAAAATACTTTTTCTCTACATTTCATTCATTCATTACAACGCGACCGGACGTACGAGCAGCTATACATCGGTCCTCACCTCGGCTTCGGACCAGGTCTTCGGGTTGTCGATGAAGACGAAACACTGATTTCCAAAGCGGGACCATTCGTGCGGGCAGTAGTACGCCCGTTCTACAAAAAACACATTATATATATATTTTACTGACCTGCACAGTTAGTCGTTTAATAACAGCATCACCAGCTCGATTCTGATTTAAAGGTTTGTACAATCTGATGCAACTTTAGCCCGATTCATGTGATTACAGCATCTGTTAAACTATTTGTAGAAAATAAACAATTAAACAATATCTGTGACATTGCTATGACGCTTTGTATTATTGTTTACGACCGTCTCGCACTTCGTCCACACAGGGAACGTCAGGAGCGCGTACCGGCTGCGTGATTCACGCGTCGGGTGTCCACACCGGTTGCGTTTCTGCTGCTGCTGTCAGCTCTTTCTTTCTACATAGAGGTTGCCTTTCATAATGGCCATTTCATTTCATTATAAATGTCATTTATATTTATTTTAGACAGAGAAAGGTTAAGAAACGTGTGGTAATTTGTAAATAATAGTAATAATCAACAATTAAAACTCCGTACTATATTCATTCATGGAGCTCTGCAAGTCACTGCATGTTCTACAACACTGTCCGGCACATATTTCAGAATAAAAGCCTTGTCTTAACAAATGAAGGAATTCTGTCCACAGAAAACAAAAACGCTTGAGGGCTTTTATTTTAAAATGAAAGCAGGAAGCGTTGATTTAAAAATAAGTCTTAACTTTTTATTTCAAGTCCGTAACATATTCTACAGATAGACATCAAAACTGTAGTAATGTTGCTGATATGACGTCAATATACAGTCAATAGATCACTTTCACTGTCTGTTGTTGCTGTGAACCGCGCAGCTCTCGAATCTCTAGAAGAGACGCAGACGTCTCACGTGACCAGTGTGGCTGCTCTAACCTGTTAACACGGATGACGAAATAAAAAAAACAACAGGTAACGCAGCCGCCACGCGCTGCTGACGTTCCCAGTGTGGACGAACCTTTATTTTAGTCTCGCAATACAAGATACATACTGCATATATATATATATAATTAACACAAATAATATGCTGTGAACACAATAAAACATCTATACACAAAGATTTATTTAAAAGTGGCCGCTGTTGATACGAGATGACGGAAATGCTACAATATTCTAGGATACAAACACTATTATTATACATTTTATGCTCATTTCCAGATTTCCAGGTCCATACTTTTCGGGTTTCTACTAGAAAATGTAAAAAAATAAACATTATTTTTCTCATACTGTCTGCCTGAATATAGATGTATTCACCCTGATATTTCCCCTGTACTTCAAAAGTACAAAAGTAGTAGCAACAAAATGTATTTTAAGCATCAAACGTAAAATGACTCATTAGACGACAGACTGACAAGTCAGCGTTATATTATATTTCTGTATTATTATTATTACTGATACATTGAAGCTAGTTTTAATACTAAATTATGTTATTGGATAGTTTCATTTATAACTACGCATCATAATTTATAAGCTGGTCATATGTTTTGTTTGTAAAAGTCTTGATCTTTAAACTACTCACTAAATCTGTTAGTGAATAGATACATGAAGTGAAGTAAAAGTACAATAAATGCCTCTGAAATGTACATAGAAACACAAGTATAAATACCTCAAAACTGTAGTGAAATACAAGTGTCCAAGAACTCTGTGGTGACACCCAGCCACCAACCCGTCATCACTCACCACAGTCGACGGCCACGCTCCCCAGCGGCGTCCTGGTGTTAGGTATCTCCTCTCCGGTGACGACGTTGACGCACCAGCAGTAGCCGCTGTACGGCCAGCACTGCTGCGGGAGGAAGTCGCCGTAGGTGTCGCACTGTGGGACGAACGTCTCGCTGTCGCTGAACTGGCCCTGCTGGCCCTGCTGGTTCGCGTACTCGCAGAGGCCCGAGCGCCCGAAGCCGTTGGTGGAGTTGGAGGCCATCTGGACGGACCGGCTCAGGCTCAGGCTCAGGCTCAGGCTCAGAAAGCTGCAGAGAGTCAGAGACACGCTGAGCGCCCTCATGGTGGCGCTGATGATGATGATAATGATGATGATGAAGGAGGAATGTGGCCTGTCAAAACAGGTGCAAAAAAAAAAGAAAAATAATTCAGATTTATTATGATGTTTAGACATAAAACATATAAAATGCTGCTATTATTGTAGCTCGTATAAACCCTACAATAGGTATATTATTATTATTGTTATTATTATATATTATTATTATTATTATATATTATTATTATTATTATTATTATTATTATTATTATATAATATTCTTTGCATGATGATAAATTCTCTATAAAATATGATCAATGTGCAAAATAAGCTGTGCTCAAAATATTTGATTGAGACAAATCCAATTGCAATATATATGCAAATATATATATATATATATACATATATATATATATATATATATATATGTATATATATTAGGGCTGTCAAAGTCAAATTAATTTTAACGCCACTAATTTCTTTAACGTATTAACACAACTTGTGATTTTTAATAATAATAATAAATATAATAATACATATATATACACATACATTTGTCCACTGCCATGTTAAATAGTTGACAAATGTCCCTTTAAGGTACATTTTGAACAGATAAAACAAATGTACAATTAATTTGCGATTAACTACGTACAATTATAGAATTAATCGAGATTAAATTAATCAATCGATTGACAGCCCTAACATTAATATACGCAGTATATATATATAAAATTAAATAAAGTAAGACTTGTAGACTCACCTGCTTCAGGATCAGCTGGTGTGTTGAGCTCCTCTGCTGCTTCGGGCCTTTTATCCTGCACAATCGCCGACACATCTCATTATTTTTCTCAATTTCCCACGACTTCACCGAAGCTTCGAGGTCAGACGTTACTCCAACAATGAACTCCTATCTGCGGCAGAGACAGATAGTGCTTTGTCTTTATTTTATTTTATCCTATATGAACAGATAATCCCCTGGTGTTATTCTCCCCCGGACTATTGGGATCACGGTGAGTTTTGGGTTGCACCCTTTTCATATATCAGCCTTTCATTTCATTGTTCGCGGCGTCTCGGCTTCCCGCACCGTCTCGTCTGGTTCTTATCTCATCTAAAGCCGCTCCTATTGTCCCCGACCTCGTATTGTGTAAATCTGGGTTACAATATTAAGTATTAAGTAAACACCGACACCACTTGAGACATGACTGGATCATATCACATCATATCCTCCAGCACAAACAACGTAAACTGCTGTAAAATCAGAATGAATCTCTAATATGTTCGTGTCTCGTTGCCCAAGAATCACAGATTAAAGGAACGGTGTGTGGGATTTGTATCTGCCAGTATGTCGTACTGATTTGGAAAAGAGAAGAGGAGAGAGAAGAGAAGAGGAGAGAGAAGAGAAGAGGAGAGGGAAGAGGAGAGAGAAGAGGAGAGAGAAGAGGAGAGAGAA
>CAKALU010055747.1:0-46643 GCA_916700995.1 Hozukius guyotensis | reverse complement strand
ATACAAGCTGGACCACATTCAATATACTCTGCATCGGGAGGACATGGTTCTGTACAGCGGAAAGAACAGAAATTGGTTGATGAAAAATGGGGAAAATTAATGTAAGAAAGAAAGAAAGAAGTGAATAATTGAATGAAGTATTGATAAGGACATGTCATACTTGGTGGCTTGGCTGTTGTTGGTCCAGGAGTTGTTGGTTTGGGTGTAGTTGGTCCAGGAGTTGATGGCTTTGGTGTAGTTGGTCCAGGAGTTGATGGTTTGGGTGTAGTTGGTCCAGGAGTTGATGGTTTGGGTGTAGTTGGTCCAGGAGTTGATGGTTTTGGTGTAGTTGGTCCAGGAGTTGATGGTTTGGGTGTAGTTGGTCCAGGAGTTGATGGCTTTGGTGTAGTTGGTCCAGGAGTTGATGGTTTGGGTGTAGTTGGTCCAGGAGTTGATGGCTTTGGTGTAGTCGGGACTGGAGTTGCAAAAATAAATTAATAAAATAAAAAATTAATAAAAATCAATACATAAATAAAAGGGAAAAATGAACAGAGTAAAAGAGTAAATAAATAAGGGAATTAATGCAAAGATAAATTAAAAAAGGAGCAAAATAAAACAAAAAATATCAATTTATGTCACATTTTATCAATTAAGTAATGGCTACAATTATTTTTAATATTATTTTTGCTATATTTAATGACCTATTTATTCATTTATTTATTTAGTCAGTTATTTATTCATTTATTTTTAATTTTGGCAGGTTCCGTCCTCCATAGTTGTCAAGCAAAGTATGCCTATGCAAAGAGGTTTTACTGTTATTGAAAGCGGAACCACAGGGTTGTCCTCAGTTCTGTCCAAATTCAAAGCTACATGAGTATTTACCAAGGCACTGGAGTACAAATTGATCACCAAATTCTACCCTCCGGTACAACTGAGCATGTTTTAGCTTTGTCATTTATATGCTGCTACAAGTACAGTATACTTCATACCCAATTCAGTTACCTTGGTAGTGTTAGTAGTGTTAGTTGTGTGGTGGGTGTAAACTTACTGGTGGGATAGCAGCCCAGCTCTCCGTCCTGTTGTTTACACTCGTGCAGTGGAGGGCATTCAGAGGCGGAACAGGTAACGAAGGGAGCATTGCACCTACACTTCAGCTTACAGTCCTCCACATAAAACTCATCTCCAGGCTGATACACAGACACACACATTTGAACTGTGTTAGCAGGAGGAAGCTCAAATCAAAAGTCACAATATCCTCACAAATGTCCTCACCATTCCCACCATACATCACTGTACCTCATAATACTGGCCGTTGGTGTGCGTGCAGCCACACGAACTGTTCCTGACGCACTTGCCGGCACTCAGGACGTAGCCGGGATCACACACGCAGCCCTCGGAGCAGGGCCCACCGCAGGAGGGAGGTTTTCCGGTGCAGGTCTCCTGACAGGGGTCTGCACAGGGCTCATAGTGGCTGTTGGGGGTGCAACTCAGAGCTGGAGGGGAGGATAGGAAGGTTGAAGGAAGTCAGTGATAGTGGTGGACGTATGGAGGCATATGCTGAGACCAGGGCTTGTATTTATGAAGAGTGTTGTACAGATTTGAACAGCGTTTGTAGGGCTGGCCCTCTGCGGTTACTAACCCTTGGGAAGCGGCTCCCTAGTTGCCTCCATCGTACCCTCCCTACATCCCTCCATCCATCTATCATTTCTCCATCCATTCTTTCACCCAAACACTCACGGCAGAAGGTTTCGTTCCTCCATGGTCCGATGTTTACCCCGCGGTCCTGGCATTCATTGACGTAGGCTTCTATGGCTTCACACAGGATGGGCTTGGCTCCGTCCAGCTCACACAGGTCGAAGACGCAGTCCCTGAAGTAATTCTGAAGACACACACATCAGAAATTGTAATTTCTGTCTTCTTAACTTCTTATTTTTAATGACATTGTAGTGCTTGTATTTCAAGTGACTTACATTAGGGTTGACTTTTGGGTGGCACACAGCGAAGGGACCTTTTTTGTCCAGCAGGATGCCGCAATATCCAGAGCTCTCATACAGTTCCTGCTCTCCATCACACTCAGGGATGGTGGTGTTGGGTTTCTTATTACACCTGTCAACACAGACAGTCAGTTAGAGAAGCTCTGTGTGTGTTGGTTAGTTAGTTTTTGTCCCTTGTCATTATAATGAAGGGGTGATTGGTCTGTACCCAACGTATAAAAGCAGTCAGATAATGTATGTGATTGTGGTTTATAGAAATATTAATGCATGCTACTCACTCTGGATCAGTGTTCCAGCTGTGTCCAAATTCATTGGCATTGTTGGTCAACAATCCATCTGGTTTACGGAAGTCGTCTTTGGCAGATCCGTCGTAATCTCCACACAGTCCACACAGCTTGTTCTCATAGCTGCAGATTACACGAAAATCGTCAAGTTAGTGATTTGTGGAAGCGAGAGAGAGAGCAACATTTCAGTTAGAGCTAGTGATCTCTCTGTTCAGTCTTCACTCACTCTTTGGTCACTTTGATGTCCATGAAGTGGTTTCCATCATAACGAACAGTCACACCAAAGTTCATGGACACAGTGTAGTGCTTTCCTGACTTGAACACAGAGACACCAGGGGCCGGAGTCACCGGCAGGTTCACATTGGTCCCGTTCACCTGTGTGCGGAAAGCAGGCGGAAATAACATAATGGGTGATCACTGAGGAAGTAGAAACGGTTAATTATTAAAAACCCTATATCCAGAGTTACACTCTGCAGATTAAAAAGAACCCTGTTAGTTCCTCCCCTCATTTCTTACCTGCACAGTGCCACCTTTGAGGATGGAGATCTTCACCGTGTGTACATATACATGTACGGCCTTCAGATAGGAGATGGTGGGCCTGTTAAAGCGATGTTCATTGTCGGCGTGGACCTCAAAGTGTGGCAGAGTTGTTTCATTGCAGGGTTTAGACATCAAATAGCTGCAGTTGCCCATGAAGTTGTACTTGCGTTTGTCAAAGGTGGTGTAGTGGGGATCACCAGACGCTATGCATGTGGATGTACCTACAAGGTAAAAAGGAACTGTATGTTAGCAGATGGTTGGACAACGCAGTGTTTGAACCAGATCATTTCGAAGCTTCTGGTACCAGTTCCTGTACCAATTCCTTGACAATTTACCAGACATTATTACCTTTAGGATAGCAGCCTGCAACACCATTAACTTCACGACACTCTTCAGTGGCGTCACAGGAGTTATCAACACACTCCAAAGTGTAGTTCCCCGCACAGCGACACAGCTTTGAGCAGCCATCTCCAAATATAATCTCGCCAGGCTAAAACAAAATTGAACAGAGGATTAATAATGGCATGAAGTACCACATGTCACTATAACAACATCGTACAACCTTCTTGTCATTTACTGTCTTACCATTATGTATTTTTACTAAACAGCAATGTATGCATATGGGTATATTAACTAGGACATCTGACCTCATAATAGTTATTCTGGTCATCCAGACAGCCACATTTCTCCAATGGCACACAGCGCCGTCCCTTGAAGAC
Source organism: Hozukius guyotensis (assembly GCA_916700995.1). Taxonomy (NCBI): domain Eukaryota; kingdom Metazoa; phylum Chordata; class Actinopteri; order Perciformes; family Sebastidae; genus Hozukius; species Hozukius guyotensis. The sequence continues at coordinate 43,127 of CAKALU010055747.1, read as the reverse complement.
GAACCCTGGTTTGCAGAAGCAGCCACTGATACAGGAGCCAGAACAGTTGGTGGAGGGTTCCATACAGGTGGGGATACAAGCTGGACCACATTCAATATACTCTGCATCGGGAGGACATGGTTCTGTACAGCGGAAAGAACAGAAATTGGTTGATGAAAAATGGGGAAAATTAATGTAAGAAAGAAAGAAAGAAGTGAATAATTGAATGAAGTATTGATAAGGACATGTCATACTTGGTGGCTTGGCTGTTGTTGGTCCAGGAGTTGTTGGTTTGGGTGTAGTTGGTCCAGGAGTTGATGGCTTTGGTGTAGTTGGTCCAGGAGTTGATGGTTTGGGTGTAGTTGGTCCAGGAGTTGATGGCTTTGGTGTAGTTGGTCCAGGAGTTGTTGGTTTAGGTGTAGTTGGTCCAGGAGTTGTTGGTTTGGGTGTAGTCTGTACAGGAGTGGTTGGTTGAGGTGTAGTCGGGACTGGAGTTGATGGTTTGGGTGTAGTCAGGACGGGAGTTGATGGTTTGGGTGTAGTTGGTCTTGGAGTTGTTACCGGTGGTAGAGGAGTCGTTGGCGGAGCTATAAATGAAAAATAAATCGTTTCTCGTGAAATCTTCTGTCAATGTCACAGCATATACGTATTTCTTATGGTGCTGAGAGTAACTTGAATTCCCTCTGGTCAGTTTCTCACCTTTGCAGGCCATGACACACACAGCATCAACAGCAATATCTGTCTTAGGAGTTTCTCCAAAGGTACCCACAATCACAAACTGAAATACATATAAAGGTAACAAGAAGGTTAATGTAAACCTATGACAAACAATGTGCCGGTGCTGGACCAGTAGAAGACAGCAAAGAAAAACGCAGAAGAAGGTCCGCACACTGTAGCTCCCTTAAACCTCCGTTTACCTGAATGGCAGCAGATCCCAAGTACCGGACCTCTACAGGCTTCCAGCCCTGACCCTGGTTCCCCCTGACAGTGAAGAGAGCAGGTCCGAGGCTTCCACCTGGTAAACAGAAAAACAAATTAAAGTGAAACAAACATTTTCATGCTGTCTGTGTTCTTGTCTATATGGACATTACAGTAAATGCAGTCTTTTACCTGTGGTGACGGTGTGGACGCTGAGCTCCATGCTGGTGCTGGTGCCATACAGGTAGTAGTGGAAGGTGAGGTCCAGACATCCATAGGAGGGGGTTATCGGAGGACTTCTGATCTCAGACTTGGCTCCAGGGATGGCCTCGAAAGAATCCATCAACATGTAGAGGCCCACTATATATAGAAGGGTCAAAATAAACAACAAAGAAAAGATGTGAGTGGATGCGAAAAGATGTGTTGAAAATGTTTGAAGTTAGGCAAAAAAAAACAAGAACCACTTACATCCAGGTTTGGAGAAGTCATTGTCAGGTCCGGTGTCTTCAGTTGGCGTTTGCCCGGTCCACTGCTCAAAGCCAAATAGATCAGGATTCTCAGTTTGACTCGTCCACCCACACAGCTCATCAGCGGTGTCAAAATCACAGCCAGACAGACAAGCTGTGAACAAAACATTTGGACAACCAATGATGCAACGGTTTGAGTTTATGCGGTGCTGTATGAGTGTGCTTGTGTGTAAGCTCACAGGGACATGCTCCTTCAGTGATGACGATGTTGTCCAGAGCTGTGTCACAGGAAGCAGTGAAGCCTCTCTGAGCCTCGAACACAATCTATAGATACAGAGCATACATTATCACCCTGCATGATAATAATACAGTGTTGTACTGTATGACAAGTGATAGATTTATTTCAGCTTTTTGTCCGACCGACTAGGGTACACGCAGATCCCAGGTATACTTTTTTTCTGCACTGGATCCCAGTTGCCATATTGCTGCTGTCAGTTATAAGTCCCCATACATCGGACCGGCACATACGGGTGCTTCGCAAAAAGTCAAGGCCACGCGCCCTTTTGGGGGATACAAAAACCGAAGATCCCATAGACTTCAATGCCATTTGATTTATATTTGATTGTAATTTTGACAAGTTCGTACGCATTTATCTCTTGTTATACAAACGTTTGTTTTATACACATGTCTAATAATCATTTTACCTGAACATGAGCGTTCGTGATACGTTAATAAATGAAGGTTGATCGCCGCCATGTCCCTTCAGTCTTCGCCCGTCCAACGCAGTGGCCAGATACTGGTTTTCCAGATATCTCTACATATTTGATTGAATCACATTAGGCTAAGTGTTGTCTGTAAATAACCAACGTGGTAATACCAACTGTTTGATCTATAGGCTCCCACTCAAGCTAACATTAGCTAGCCATGCTAGTCATTGTCACCAGCATCATTTAGTGATTTACCACACTGACAGTGAATATTAACGTATCGTATGAGCCTTAAATCTCAGTGTGAAAGCCTCGGTTAACCCGCTACACAACAGCTTTTCTCTACTGTGACGGCGAGTTTCTTTCCCCCCAAAAGGGAGCGCAGCCTCGGCGATGACGCCATGCTGGTCTGGTCTATAGCTTACATCTTTTTTAGGACATGGTAGAGGAACAAACCATAGATCAGCGTTTTCTGATTTATTGTTGGTGCAACCAACTACACAGCATCTCTTCGGCATAGCGTTATCACTATATTACGGTTTGTTTAATGTAGAAGTTTGGAGACATGTTTCAACTTCTGTTTACGTTGTTACCGTCTATGAGGGACACGGGTTTGGGGCGTGGTCATGCGAGCTTACTCTGGATGACGTATTGACAGTCTGATGTACTTTTGCTGGTTAAATCAAACTCTACAGTGACCCGCTAACACTCACAGTGACGCTCTGAATGCCGCGTTTGGACACGGTGACGGAGCCCTTCAGCCAGGATGGACTCTGGATACCCGTCTTCTTCCAGACCTCCACCTCACCGCCGGGCTTCTTGGCCAGAACCCTCAACACATTCTGATCGTCCGAGCCATACATGTAGTAACGAAACTGGACGCAGATCTGAGAGGCCGACGATGAGATGGCAGGGCTCAGCAGACGAACTTTCTGTCCATTAGCCACATTGTCACACTCGTGGTAGATGTAGAAGCCCTCTGCAGACAGATTGAGACAGGAGGAAGATGTGTATTTATCTAATCATGAGTCACAATTCAGTGTTTCCATCCGAGGACTCTAAATTAACCTCAATCATAGCCTGGTTATTACCACTGAGGTAACTGTGCAGAAATTAAATATTTTACTGAAACCATGCAATCAGGACTGACCTCCATTAGGGTAGTCTCCACTGGGGCCAGTGTTAGCTGTCGGGGTTGGACCTCTGTGTCGGGTCCAGTCACCGTTGTCTGTGCTGTCCTGACTGAACCTGCAGAATGGTTCACTGTCCTGGTTAAAGTCACAGGAAGTCAGCACTGCTGGAGAAATGCAAACACAGGCAGATAGACAATTGGATATTGTAGAGGTCAATTAGGTTAAGAATAGCAATTAATATAATTTAATACAAAAACAATCTGTCATTGTTATAAAGGATTTAGCTATCAGCAAGTGTCCGGGATTCCAGGATGAGTGGTTCCAAAAAGATGAGATCAGAGGGTATGGCCAAGCCCCCAGGAACAGTGCCAGGCTTTGAAGCCAATTTGACATAGTGGCAAAACCATGGAATTATGAAATCCGGGGTCCAATATGATGCCTTTGGGAAAAATGGACTTTTCCCCATAGACTTGAATTGTGAAAGGTAAATCATCTTGCCAGTATGAACACTTAAAGGTGCTAAAATTCAGAGCATATCTATGATTGACAGATTGCCTCCACACGGCTCTCAACATGGCGACGGCTGAGCTGGCGGCTAGCAGCTAATGGTGCTAACAGCACTAACAGCCAAGCCCCCAGGAAGAGGCCAGTTGTAGATGCCAATTTTCATAGTGGTCAAACGGCGGTACTACAACTTCTGTGTCCGTCATGTGATGCCATTGGGCCCAAAAATACTTTTTTCCATAGATTTACATTAAGAAAGAGACGTCTGTAACTCAGCAGATAATTATATTTGAGGTAAATCAACTCCCCAGTACGAACACTTGACTAGCCCTTATTTAAATTATTAGGTCCTAAAAGTTGTAAAATGCATTAATAGCCAAATCCAGAGTTATTTCCCTTCCTCCGTTCATGTGAATGAGACCCAGACCGAGGCTGGAGCGAGGGCTGGGAGGCGGAGTTAGCAAGCCGTGATGACAGCGTGACGGCTGTGACCCCGTGACCGAGCCATGTGACCAAGTGGCCGCTACTGTGCCTGCTCTATGGATGCGGAAGATCGCCGGAAGAATCGGGTACTTTTCCAGTCGGAAGGCGAGCCATTTTGGCTTCATGCGCCACTGAGCAACTTTCATAGGAATGAACGGGGCCCCGCCTCCAACGCTGTATCCAGTTCTCTTTATACATCCATGCCTGAAACGCCTCGCTTGAAGTCCCGCCTTTTCTTCTGTAACGTGGTGATGTCACCAAGTAACACATTTGCATAATACCTTTCTAGCAACTAGTTTGGTATGCCCTCAAACAAAGCTAGTTAGAGCGGAGCTGGAGCGGAGTCCGAAGAGTTTGGTTAGCATGTAACATGTTCTAGTAGAATCCCAAAATACAAGTATGAACCTGAAAATGGTCCTCTTTAATTCCGTGAGGACTGATGTCTCTCTATATAGTTTGCTCTGTGTATGTTTGGGCTGTGTTAACACGTTTGCGCAGTGTAGAAGTGTTTGTTGGTTATGGATAGGGAAGATAAGGAGCTGTAAAGAGGTAAAGTCCAACATCCATGCCAAGGACAGTGAGGTGGAGTCACATGCCAATGCTACTGTGTAAAAGCATGCCAACCAACTCGTACTTATGCTCCGAGATTTAAGAGATAAAGATACACAGAGTTAATTGCATGATTAAAACCAACTTACCATCTCTATATGTTTTCTGCAGGCTGTAAAAGAGAGACAGACACAGGAACAGATTAAAGTTTGGTTCAAAGCAGCCTAATGAGAGAAAACGTTGATATCCAAATATTACCACGGATGAATTATTAATTCAAACACCTCTATATGGTGGTGTAATAGGTCCAGATGCATCTATTATAAGAATATAAATTTGCCGGAAATTTAAAATGTAGATGTATCTAAACCTTGAACATAATCCTATGTAAAGGGTCAGTCAACAAAATTTCAATTTATCAAAACAAACATCGTAATTGTGACCCATGCATGAGCATGCAGGAGCCCTGTAAGCGGTGAATACAATATGATATAAAATGTAATATGGCATCAGTAAAAAAATATCATTGAGGACAATAAAATCCCCATAAACCCACTATTACTTGAGGCACTATCTTTATAGGGATTTAATAGGAATCCACACTGATAGCAGCAGTTCTCAACCCGAGGGTGTGGAATCTCATAGAGGATAAGAAATTTAAAAAAAAAGTCTATATTTTTGCAACTCTTCAGGCTTTTAAAATTATTTAAAATTAATCAATCTGGGAAGGAAACAACACTCTACCGGCTAACAATCACCAGCTCGTAGAGACAATGCAGGGAATAGTGCAATGATAATCGGAATCAGAAATACTTAATTGATCCATGGAGGGCGTTACAGTACGGAGAACCACAAGAGTCACGTAAAATGTAAATTCAATTAATTATTATTATTATTATTAAATTACATTAAAGTAAATTAAAGTAATTAATTATTTGACGTTTAATGGGCAATAAAAACAAGAATTATAAAAAGAATTTTCAAATGAAATGTGATTCCATCAATAAATTGTTAAAAATAATTTAAAAATATATTAATGAATTCATAAATAAATAATGGAATTTAAAATTCTATTGTAAATCCCTTTTTAATTTGAACTATTTATTGATGGATTCATATTTAATTTTTTCATAAATTCTTGTTTTTATTGCCCATTAAAATGTCAAATAATGAATTACTATTAATTAAGACAATTTACACAAGAGACGTGCGATTAAAAACGTCAAAATAGGACGAAAAAATGTATAGACAATTTACTTCCTAACATAAGTTAAAAGCAACTAAAAATACTATAAAATCATAGTAATTATAAAACCCTAGGGGAAAGCTAAAAGGAACAGGCGTGTTGAGTCCATTTATTCATAAATTAATAAATACAATTGCAAACAAATTTTTAATTTTATTTTTTAATTTTATTTTATTATTGGCTATTTTTATTGTACAATTGGTTATTAATCAATTAAATGCTTTATTACTATTTTCGTGACTCTTGTGGTCCTCCATATAACAGTTGCTAACACATAAAGAAATATTAAAAAATATATATATAAATAAAGGAGTATGTAATATGTAACAATATATGTAGAGAATATAAAATAAAAATAAGAATATAAGAAATATGTACAAATATTTGCATGAAGACAAGCAATATATGACATAAAACCACAGTGCAAATCAGTAAATACAAAATGCAGAGATTTGAATAATTAGCAATTTGACAGAAAATTAATTATTGACTCTTTTGATAGTTGATTCCAGTCATACATATAGAAATTTGCTCTACTTTTTCATATGATTTTAACAGATTTTTTGATGTGTTGGTATGACAAAATTGTAAAAAAAAAAAAAAAGAGTGATTTATTTTTTTATATATTTTGGACGTGATATTTTTTGGGACTCACCTGTGCTGTGTCGCCTGTCCTCCACACATCCATAAGAGCAGGATTATAAACCCTAACCTATCCATGGCTAACGGTTAGTTAGCAGGAGAGGAAGACCGAGGTGCAGAGCAGAGGACTTTATATATAGTAGAGGGACAGGATGGTATGGGATGGGTGGGGGGGATCAGGGTGGATGTATTGGGTGGTGTTGGATGCTGAATTACTTGATGTCGCAAAATGTGTAAATGAGTAACTGTGAGCGATAGGGACAGGGTGTGTTCTCTTTGGGTGTGAACTTGAAGGTGTGTATCTGAGCCTGTGTGTGTCTACGTGTGCTTTTTGACCTCTCAGCAGTTTACAGGGTGGGTGGGGATGCCCATCAAACACTATATTACAAATACCAACTCGTACTGTAAGTCGTTATATAGTCGTTATAGAGCTTGTTGTGTAATAAACAGAATACTTTGATTACATGGACGCACCTTTTCAGTGTTTACTGTATACTGGTGTGCATGAGAAGTCACAAATTTGATGACTTTAGACTCGATGTGTCAAAATTAAATAAGGCTTGCAACTCGACTTGGACTTTAACATCAATGACTTGTGATGTCACTTGGACTTGAGCCTTTCGACTTCAAAATACTTGATACCTCCCCCCCCCAAACACAAACTAACGTTAACGCTATTCATTCCCAGTAAATCAGCATTTTTTTTAGGATTTAGTTCAGTCACACTTGTTTTAACAAATTAAATACAAATTTTAATAAGCATTCTTGATTTTTGTAAATTTAAAATATTATTACTCTGTTGTTAAAATGGCATTACATTTGGTGAAGGGTGCATTATGACTTGTTCAGGACTTAAAACTTAAAGTTTAGGACCTGGGCAGTCTTGCATTGGGACTTGCCTTGTCAATCTCGACTTGGGACTGGTTTTAGGACATGACTTAGGACTTGACTTGGGACTTGTCGGACTTGACTTGGGACATGTCAGTCTTGACTTGGGACTTGACAGTCTTGCATTGGGACTTGTCGGACTTGACTTGGGACTTGTCAGTCTTGACTTGGGACTTGACTTGGGACTTGACAGTCTTGCATTGGAACTTGACAGTCTTGCATGGGGACTTGACTTGGGACTTGACAGTCTTGCATTAGGACTTGACTTGGGACTTGACAGTCTTGCATTGGGACTTCGACTTGGGACTTGACAGTCTTGCATTGTGGCTTGACTTGGGACTTGTCAGTCTCTACTTGGGACTTGTCAGTCTTGATTTGGGACTTGTCAGTCTTGATTTTGGACTTGACTTGGGACTTATCAGTCTTGACTTGGAACTTGACATGGGACATGAAGCAGGACACGACTTGGGACTTGTTAGTCTTAATTTGGAACTTGACTTGGGAATTGAAGCGGGACATGACTTTGGACTTGACTTGGGACTTCTTAGTGTTAATTTGGGTCTTGACTTGAGACTTGTTAGTCTTAATTTGGGACTCGACTTGGGACTTGAAGCGGGACATAACTTTGGACTTGACTTGGGACTTCTTAGTCTTAATTTGGGACTTGACATGGGACATGAAGCGAGACATGACCTGGGACTTGACTTGAGACTTGTTAATCTTAATTTGGGACTTGACTTGGGACTTGACTTGGGTATGTGATCACACTGAATTGAAACTGTTCAAATCACCACAAAGCAGCCGTTGAACCAGGGACCCTGGAGTTTCAGGGTCAGTAGGTAATCCAGGCTGGGGACTCAGTATTTGAACTAAGGGTGTGTATAAAGAGAGAATGTACTTTCTTTTTCTGTTCTGATCTTTTTCTGATGGTTTGACTTTCTTTGACTCACACGGGTGTAATGAATGGCGAGCCGTCACACTGTGCCCTTTCTTATGTTTGAACAAGTATGAGTGCTTTTGATTAATGCTGGAATTTTTCTCTAGCTTACAGTGACATCGGTCAATACTGAAGCTACTTTTTCAAAACTCTCCGTACAGTCTGCATTGCCAACAGTTAATCTCACCTCCAAAACTCACTCATGTAAAAATGAAACATAAAAATAAAATCTACTGTACCCTGAGCTGTTCTGTGGACTTCACCATCATAAAAAAGATCATCAACATGAGTCAGTTATCTATGTGCGTGTGGGAGTCCCGGCCTCATAAAGATACTGAGACAGGAGGGAACTCCTCCAACGTGAGCTGATGACATTCTCATCATGACAGAGTGAATACTAAAGAGCTTTCTGAGAGGTGTGGTTGCAATCGAGTATTCGTTTCCATCACGTTCTCATCCCAACTCGTCACATACTCACGCTTTGTCAGGACCCCTTGGCGTCACTTTTCGGTCGCAGTAAACACACGCTTAACGTTGTTAATTAAACAAAAACGTTTGCTTAGGTTTATGCAACAAAACCACTTTGTTAGATTTAGGGAAAAAACAACATGGTTGTGCTTAAAATTACTATGTTTGTAAAAAGCTAATGAAACTTAAAGGTCCCATATTGTAAAAAGTGAGATTGTCATGTCTTTTATATTATAAAGCAGGTTTAAGTGATATATAAATACTGTGAAAGTATCAAAACGCTCAATCCACAGATAAAATACACACAGCCCGTATTCAGAAATTGTGCGTTCAAAACAAGCCGTTTAGGATTTCTGTCCATTTGTGATGTAACAAATATACAATATTTAGACCATTACGCGGTTTTAAACGTAAACATTCTAAATGTGTCCCAGTTTATTTCCTGTTGCATGTATGTAAATAACATCAGCTGACAGGAAGTAAACATGGATCCAAACGGTTGCCTAGCAACGCAATTCCGTTGCAATTCCATTGAAATGCGCTAAAACGGAGCGTTTCAGACAGAGGGTAAATTCAGGTATATTCAAGCAGACAGTACGAGGAAAATAATGTATTTTTTTTAACATTACAGCATGTAAACATGTACTATTAGATACACAAAATACAAGTATGAACCTGAAATTATGTTGGGTAATGAGCACGATATGGGACCTTTAACGTTGGGAACATGGGACACAAACAAAGAGCTGATTCTTCTGTACATTTGAATGTAACATTCAGAAAGACTTGATACGTACTAAAATTAATTCACAGTAAGATGAAACACAATGTACCTAATGGGCTGAATAAGCTCAGTCTATCCCAACATAAATACATAGGATAAGATCAGATATTCCTTTTTTAGTCCTACAGTGGGGAAATTTAAACATATATCAACATTCTTTATATAGAGAAAGCATGATTAGCCTAATGAATGATACGCATCCATGGAAACACTCCAAGGTAGGGCCAACCAGGTGATTAATCACTGATCTTTGTACCACTTCACCTACACATCACCTTAGCAACAGACTGGGTGTGGCGCAGAAGTGTCTGTTGACTGTTAAAGCAAAGTGCAAGTGGATGTGACCATGCATAAACATTGAATTGTCATGGCTACCTCTTAATGAGGACATAAATCTTACTAAAGAGAGACATTGTGGAAAGAACATTGAAAGATAAGGGTCCTCTCTGGAGAAGCTAAAACTTTGGACCTTTTAGACTTGTAGCCATTAATTAATTAATTGATAAAATGTGACATAAATCAATATTTCTGTTTTGTTTCTTTGTGTATTTATCTTTGTATTAATTCCCTTATTTATTTACTCTTCTGTTTAATTTTCCCTTTTATTTATTTATGTATTTAATTTTACATTTAATTTAATTTTTACATTATTTTTGCTTTTTTGTTTTTTAATTAATTGATTTTGGCAGATTCTGTCCTCCATACATAAGTTCTTCACATCGGAAAAAAACAAAACAAAACGAAAGACAATAAATACAATTTTGCTAAAAGAGACAAAACAAACAAAAATGATGACAATTACACGATAAAATGTTAATAAAATACAAGGAATAAAACAATACAACAAAACATAAAAAAAATACATCATACAAGTTTCATTTTTTTTTTTTTTTTATTTATTGATTTTGGCAGGTTTTGTCCTCCATACTGAGTTCCTCACATAGGAAAAAAAAAAAAAAAAATGACAAAATGTTAATAAAATACAAGGGACAAAACAATACAACAAAACATTAAAAAAAAATACATCGTAGCATGATCGGTAAATTGAAGAATGTAAAGTATATGACTATATAGTCACTGGCTGCGATGGCCGAGTGGTTAAGGCGTTGGACTTGAAATCCAATGGGATCTTCCCGCGCAGGTTCGAACCCTGCTCGCAGCGGTTGTTTTTTTCATCTGCGATGACACAAACGGAAGTGACGTATTTTCTAGCAGTAGAACTAAACCAGGTAATTTGACAGTTTTTTACAAAGTTATAACGTGTCGTTGTTAAACTACCGATACATAGACAGCAATATGTAACTTTCTTGCGGTTACAAAAGGCACCGCTGGGATTCGAACCCAGGATCTCCTGTTTACTAGACAGGCGCTTTAACCAACTAAGCCACGGCGCCACCTATCACCATTGGCCGGCATAACCGTTTATAAATGAGTGATAGAAGCATACATAATAAGGTGTTTTATGTTCATAGTTGTATATTTATTTAGTATGCATTAATTTTAAGAGCCTCAGTTTGCATATCACAGCAAACAGACTCGAAATAGATCTGCTTGAATGGCTCACAGTGCATGTTTCTGTAGTAACTATATGGTACCACAGAGTGGCGCTAAGAGGCCATGACATCATCATTGGGGGTGATTTTTGCAGATGTTTGCAATGTGCATCTTTTGCAGAAGTTTGCAATGTGCAGGTGATTTGCAGATGTTTGCAATGTGGAGGTGATTTGCAGATGTTTGCAATGTGCAGCTTTTGCAGATGTTTGCAATGTGCAGGTGATTTTGCAGATGTTTGCAATGTGCAGGTGATTTGAAGATGTTTGCAATGTGCAGGTGATTTTGCAGATGTTTGCAATGTGCTGGTGATTTGCAGATGTTTGCAATGTGCAGGTGATTTTGCAGATGTTTGCAATGTGCAGGTGATTTTGAAGGTGTTTGCAATGTGCTGGTGATTTTGCAGATGGTTGCAATGTGCAGGTGATTTTGCAGATGTTTGCAATGTGCAGGTGATTTGCAGATGTTTGCAGCCGGGCAGGTGATTTGAAGATGTTTGCAATGTGCAGCTTTTTCATTATCCCATCTGAAAAAAAGTCAATCTGCTTACAAGACATGGACAAAATAATATAATTAATATATTGTAATTCATTACAACAGCCCTGCCACCAATAAAACCCCTATTGATATGGAGGATGGAACCTGCCAAAATGAAGAATAAATGACTAACTAACTAACTAAATAAATAAATAAATAAATAAATAAGTCATTAAATGTAGAAAAAAAAATAATATAAAAAATAAATGTAGCCATTAATTAATTGATAAAATGTATAAGAAATGTGTAAAGAAAAGAATACATATATAAATTAGTTTGGGGAAGTAAATAAGGGGTGAAATGCAAAGAAAGAAATCATGCAGAAATAAATAAATAAATACACACATTTAAAAATAAAATGTAAAAGAAATGCAAAAATAAATAAATGCAAAAAAATATATAAATAAATTTAAAAAATAATAAAAATAATAAATAAATAAATTAAAGAGAAAATAAATAAGGGAATTAATACAAAGATAAGTGAATAAAGAAGCAAATTAAAACTAAAATATCAATTTATTTCACATTTGATCAATTAATTAATGGCTACATTTATTTTTTATATTATTTTTGCTACATTAAATGACATTTCTATTTATTTATCGAGTCATTTAAAAAGAAAGTAGGACAGGAGCTCCTGGCGCACATGTCTCAGAGCCTCCCTCCCTGCTGCTGCTCCTCCTGCTTTTCTTGTCCGTAAGAGGCACTAGTTGGAATTGCAGCACAGCTGGATTTCGTTTGTTTTTACATCTTCTCTTTTTCTGTCTGTGTGTTGCTCTTATGAGCAGCCCTGCCAACAATAAAACCCTATTGATGATCATGCAGTATGTGTGATTCAGGTCAAACTCTCCACACTGTAGATTACATGATGACATCTGTGCCACCTTGAGTTATTTTTTAAATAATTTTATTTAATTTATTTTTCGCTCCCTGTCTCTGGCATGTTGCCTTGAAATATGGTATTAATCACAACAGAGTTGCATAATTGAAAAAAAGCCCATCCTTACACAATGCACAATAATAATGCCAGGAAATTTATATAAAATCTTCAGCGACTACATTAAGTTATGAGCAGTTAAAATATTCTACATTCTGAACATTTCTTATGAATAGACACACAAACACATATTTTCTCCTGTGTGTAACTTTCATTTTCCATGAGTTACTTCCTGTTACTAATCACCCCCAGCCACCACTCAGCTTCCTCCTCTCTAACCGCATTCAGTCTCTATTATTGGAGCGTTCCCTGTTAGGAATGAACGCTGTCTGCACCGGCATGGAAGTTAAGTCATTTATTTATATAGCCCCTTTCTTACAGAACCTGCCAAAATCAAAAATAAATAAATAAATGACTCCCATTCCCATATTTATTTAAATGGACTTGCAGTTATATAGCAGGTCAAAATAAAAACTAAATGAATGAATGAATAAATAAATAAATAAATCTGTAGCAAAAATAATATTAAAAATAAATATAGCCATTAATTAAGTGATAAAATGTGACATAAATTAATATTTCTTTTTTAATTCGCTTCTTTGTTTATTGATCTTTGTATTAATTCTCTTATTTATTTACTCTTCTGTTTAATTTTCCCTTTTATTTATTTATGTATTTAATTTTAATAATTATTTATTTATTTATTCATTCATTTATTTATTTATTTTTGCCAGGTTCCGTCCTCCATACAAGATGCTTTACATAGGAAAAAACAAAAGACAATAAATAATTTAATAATTTAGCTTAAAGAGACTAAAAAAGACTAAAAATTACAACAATAACATAATTAAATAAATAAATAAATGACTCCATGAATAAATAAATGTCATTAAATGTAGCAACAATAATATTAAAAATAAACATAGCCATTAATTCATTGATAAAATGTGAAATAAATTGATAATTCTGTTTTGATTTGCTTCGTTGTTTATTTATCTTTGTACTAATTCCCATATTTATTTAAATGGACTTGCATTTATATAACAAGTCAAAATCAATACTGAATGAATAAATAAATAAATTACATGGTAAACAAATAAATATGTCATTAAATGTGGCAAAAATAATATTAAAAATAAAGGTAGGCATTAATTAATTGATAAAATGTGATAAAATGTTAATTTGCTTCTTTGTTTATCTTTGTATTAATTAACTTATTTATTTACTCTTCTGTTTAATTTTCCCTTATATTTATTCATGTATTTAATTTTATAAATCTTTACATTTATTTATTTAAATATCCTTTTAACCGAATAAAAGAATATGAGTAATAAATAATAACAATAAAAAAAAACATTTTAGATTTTTCTGAAGGTGTCTGTGTTTAGGGAAGATGTGTACTTCAGTATTTCTAAAATCCTGGCTGTGGCCCTGCATGATGCATATCAGTGATTCTTCTACTATGAATCTGGTTACGGTGATAGAAAGAATTGAATTGTGAGGCACGTATGTGATTCAAAGAGTTCATGTGTGTGTTTGGCCGAGTCCCGTCAACCTGTTGGATGTTACTGACTGCTGTTAATAATTTAACTCGGTCCCACTGTGGATCTCAAGTTATTTCCTGCACATGTATCGTATAACAACCTAAATATAAAATATGTTTTCTCACTCAGCAAGTCCTCCATACTGAGCTGATGAGTCAGATTATAAGACACATTTGTCATGTTAAATACTGACTGTATATGGAGAAGACATTAAATGTGACACAGCATGTTTCTGACTCATCTTTACATCATGATGTGACTTCGTCATCCGTCATTCTTCCTTTCTGGTCTGCAGTTCTCCTCACATTGATGCCTGACATTAATACCAAATTCAAAGCACTCGTTATTATCTACAACTAACCAGACAACATGATATTGTTCTCTAAATGCAAATAAAAGTTTAAGAAAAATGTTTCTTTCATTAAAAGAATTTATGTTCGTCTTGCTAACAAAGACCAGATTAAATTAAAACCAAGTTATTTTATAATTTATCATAATGGTTTTAAATTGCACATTCAAATTTCCAACAACCGCGGCCTAAAAATTGACCATCAAATAAAATAAATAAATAAATGACTAAATAAATAAATGACTAAATAAATAAATGACTAAATGACTAAATAAATAAATAAATAAATAAATAAATAAATAAATATCCTTCTATGGACGATGGAACCTGCCAAAATGAAAAATAAACTAACTAACTAACTAACTGACTAACTAACTAACTAACTAACTAACTAACTAAGTCATTAAATGTATCAAAAATAATATTAAAAATAAATGTAGCTATTAACTAATTGATAAATGTATAAGAAATGTGTAAAGAAAAGAATACAGAAATAAATATGTTTGTGGAAATAAATAAGGGGTGAAATGCAAAGGAAAAATCATACAGAAATAAATAAATAAATACACACATTGAAAAATAAAATATAAAATAAATGCAAAAATAAATAAATAGATTTTAAAAATAATACATAAATAAATTAAACAGAAGAGAAAATAAATAAGGGAATTAATACAAAGATAAATAAATAAAGAAGCAAATTAAAACATTTTATCAATTAATTAATGGCTACATTTATTTTTAATATTATTTTTGATACATTTAAAGACATATCTATTTATTTATCGAGTCATTTAAAAAGAAGTGGACGGGGCCTCCCGGCGCCAACGTCTCAGGGCCTCCCTCCCTGCTGCTGCTGCTGCTCCTACTTTTCTTGTCCGTAAGAGGCAATAGTTGGAATTGCAGCACAGCTGGTTTTCGTTTGTTTTTACATCTTTCCCATCTCTTTTTCTGTCTGTGTGTGTGTTCCTTTATGAACTGACAAAGGAGCAGGAAGTGGTGATGAAGCCAGTGCATATCTCTCAGAGGGGTACTCCTCAAGAGAAGTGCTGCCTGGGAATAATGAGTAAGATTTTATAAATAAATCTCTGACTTTCAATGTACACCGTTTTTCCATGTAATTCCCAGGGGAACAAGCGTGCACAGTTGAGTAACGGTGGTGTGGGCTGGGCCGGGTTAACACATACCCTACAACCAGCAGGATGGTTGAACTGAATCTGTGCTCCATTTATTAGAAGCAGCTCTCTGTTCCTCGCTCTGTTATTGTCGTAAAAAGATCTCACTTTACTGGAAGTGAGCGGGATTTGTTGAGCCCAACTGTGAATCGAGCAAATGGAAGAATGTGCTCAGGGTCGGGCCTCGACTTGTACCGACAGCTCTTCAGGGGTTGAACCTCCACCAGGACGCAGAGGGAGATGGAAACACAGCAGGGGAAAGTTGACTGAGGTCGAAGGGGCATGTTTGTCATGGTGCTGTGAGGAATGAATCACTGCAGGGAGGTTAGGCTCCTGTTGGAACATAAGAACATATTGTCTCCGGTGCCTTCAAAATGTGCATTTCCCTTATTGTTTCCACATGTGGCTCCCAAAGTTGTTTTCCAAGACATTTTCTCTATAAATAGATAAATTCTGGTGGAAAAAAAGTCAGTGATTTATTTATTATTATCCACCTGGAGATTATGTATTAGGTCTTGTGTGTGCGTGCCTGTCTGTTCACGGCTAATCTTGCATACTGCTTGACCCATTAGCTTGATATTTTTTGTGCTCATGCATGACTGCAAGCTCGAGGATCTCTCGTGGTTGCAATGATTTACACTTTTTGAAAATATATTTTATTGATTATATTTATGTATTGTTTTATACCATTGTCAGGCTATTAAATAGGCGTCATCAGTCGCTATAAGCCCCATAGATGTGGGTTAATAGGAGCCTACTACACCTACTAGTAGGTTTTATCATCTATTCACTTGGTAGATCACAGAAAGAAGGAATAAAAGAGCACGACAGTGACCTCTAGCGACAGTTATTATGACAGGAGCAGAAGCGGAAGCCAAGCGTTGTAGTATAGACAGTGTGAAACCCCAGAATGGGTGGAGGTCAGGGACGATGGATGGGACACAAAATACAGGGTTTTCATCCAGGAGGCTGGAGGTTGCATCCCATGTGAAGCCAATAATGTGTAGTTGTCTTTGTATTCATAGTTATTTTAACCCAAAACAAAATCTTTTCCCCTAAACTCAACTGTTTTTTTTGTTGCCTAAACCTAAATAAGTTGTAGTTATGTTGCCTAAACCTAAAGAAGTTGTAGATTTATTGCCTAAACCTAAAGAAGTTGTAGTTTTGTTGCCTAAACCTAAAGAAGTTGTAGATTTATTGCCTAAACCTAAAGAAGTTGTAGTTTTGTTGTCTAAACCTAATGAAGTTGTAGATTTATTGCCTAAACCAAAAGAAGTTGTAGTGTTATTGTATAAACCTAAAGAAGTTGTAGTTATGTTGCCTAAACCTAAAGAAGTTGTAGTTTTTGTTGCCTAAACCTAAAGAAGCCTTTTTGTTTGTGTTCAAAACGTGACGTTTCATTCAGTTTTTGTGTTAGAACGTGTTGCTTTAAAGTGTCACTTTCACTTTTACAACATAGTAGGTGTAGTAGGCTCCTATTGACCCACATCTATGGTGCTTATAGCGACTGATAACGCCTATTTAATGGCCCGATAACAGTCGAATCGGGTGAAAAAACTGTTGCGTAAGACGTGCGAGTGAAAAACACGTCTGATGCGCTTGCGGTCTAGACGGGGGGGTAATTGTTTGCAACTGTATTCTGCACTCTACTAAGTGTACTTTTACTACAGTAGTTTGTTGATGTATTTCTTAAAGCATATTTAAGGAATGTAAACATTTTTAAATAAAATAACATGAAATGTAAACCGCCAAATTCCCAGAAAAATACAGACGACATGACATCTGTGTTCTCGATGGTGTCTACAGCCCTGTCTGACAGCTTGAGCCTGGACTATTATCAGTCTGAATGACTTCTGCTGAGTCTGTTGTCTAATCAGGTCCTTTTATGAGGCCCAGTCACTGGGAGCCACAAAAGCAGCCGTGTGTCAGGGATGACAAATTTTAAAAGGCTGAAGCCAAACACCAATGAGGGAATATCCTTTGGGAGAATCAATAAATATTAATCCTACAAAATAAGATGATAAATGTTTGAAATTCATTCTTTGTAATGATTTTGTTTTCTTTGTTATGATCATAAATTAGCCAACACCTTATACGATTAAAATTTGAACTTGAGCCAACATGACCAACATGTTACTGACACACTTTGTCTTCTAATTTGTCATCCGTCTGTATTTTTCCCAGCATATCTCCAACCACAAACACACCCTCTCTATCACCAAGCCCTTTTTGCACTTCTCACTATATCCTTAACTGCACTTTTTTTCCATGTGAATTCATTTAAATGGTGCCCAAAAAAGCATCCTTGTAATTCCCTGTGGTTGGATGTGTCATTAGGTGAGGAATGGGGTTGAGTTAAGGGCCGATGAGTGAGTGTAGTCATTGAAAAGTTCTCTTAAGTAATATTAATGTGTTTTAGTTGTGCACACAAATACACACCCAAGCCCACTGGGTTAGAGAGCACCAGACTAAACACTATTTGTTTTCTTGCTAGACTCTGTTATCGAAGTTATAGGAGATGAGGGTTCACTCTCAAACACTGACTCATGGGCCCTCATGGGTGGTGCAAATGCGGTTAAATGAGACAGTGAGTCGCTCTCTTCTGCAGGTAGGAAGGAAGGGGTGGGGTGGAGGTAAGTCAGAACTTGCAGATAAATTAATCTTTAGTTAAATCAGCTGCTCGATCAACACTCAACATAGCGTCATCCAGGCGTAAATACGGCAGCAACATTGTTGTAAACGGATAAAGAGTATGCCGAAATAACAACATAATGATGCCAATTTGTAGAAAGTCTGAATTCATCCTTTGTCAGGTCTGTTCGCAAGACGACAATCAAACGACTTTTAAATTGCTTGTTTTCTGAACGGAGTTTGGATCGATCAGTGCCCGGCTATGCAGCTGCTCCATCAACACTCAAGATAAAGTCATCTAGGTATAAATACGGCAGCGACGTTGCTGTTTATACCATACACAGTCTGTGGCTTATACACATATATTTATACACAGCGTTTGGTCCGGTCTCTGTACTAATATTATGTATACTATCGTAGCTCTGGGTGACAGACAGCTGCGATATTTATTTCCTCCATTTCTGATTCAACAACGTCGGGACGTCAGTGATGACAGGAGGAGAATCTCAACGCTGGTAGGCTTTCGCGACACAGCGTCACGCGACTTTCTTGCTCAAGTTGAAATATTTAAACTCCTGCGAATACACAAATGACGCGAATTTCGCATGTTCGTGTCACGACATTGGCGTTGCTCAACACAAATTTGCATCTGTTCACCTCTTTGCATTGACTTTGTATGTAATCGCACGAAAAGTTCACTTCGCTCTTGGTGCCAACACACCATTAGGCAGGACGTTGCGGGGGACCTTTGAGCGTAGAAAGCGTGATGCCAAGGGGCATGACGCCAACGCCAAGGGGCATGACGCCAACGCCAAGGGGAGTGACGCCAACGCCAAGGGGAGTGACGCCAAGGAGCTGGGATGAGAACAAACCTAACAGGACCTTAACCATAAAGGCGGTAGATCAGAAAATGCTTATATGAATCATTTTTGCGATTTATCATTTGTAACAGATTGAAAAATGATCATCCTGGCGACTTGGACAGCGGATAAGAAAATGCTTATATGGGTCATTTTGGAAAGCTATGACATGTTTACGTTGCCTCCGAGGGCAGATGTGAACCTACATTTGAATTGAAGTTTCGATCTTGACTT
The DNA here is from genome assembly GCA_916700995.1 of Hozukius guyotensis. NCBI lineage: Eukaryota > Metazoa > Chordata > Actinopteri > Perciformes > Sebastidae > Hozukius > Hozukius guyotensis. Next base: position 23,604 of record CAKALU010055747.1, on the reverse strand, counting down.
TGGGAATTGCAGCTTGACAAGAAGACTTTCAACACAGTCAAACTTACCTCACCTGAAAACTTCAGAAACAACAAGTTGGCTTTTTTGTTTTTTTACATCAGAATGATTTATCGTCCAAAGAACTAAGAAGCCCCAGGGAACTAAACAGCAGCTACCCAACAAATTAAACTCCCTTTAGCGCATTTATGATTGCGTTTTACATCATCTGAAGGTTCCTGGAAATGTTTGTGCTGTCTGTGTGCATGCCATGCAAGGAAACACTAGGTGGATCCAGGCCAAATCCAGATCAGGGCCAAGATAAGAGTCCAGTAGGAAATCACTGCAGGGCTTATCTAGATTTATGACTGCTCCCGTGTTGGAGAGCTCCAGTATGTGAGGTGTTCCAGACTCTTTGGTTTGGTCTTTGGAACTGGCCAGGTTATGTAACTTCAGGTCCAGGTGTCTAGATTAATGCAAGTGTATTCATGAATGCAGCGTGCCAATCGGCTGTGTGTACATTCGGTCTGGTTCACCATAACCTCACCCACTTACTCACTCTTAACCGCATGCGGGTTAACACAGGACAAACAGTAGAGTTTCCATTCCTTTTTCCTTTCAACTCCTACTTTGTGGTTTACCATCAGAGATCACCCTGTACATCCTGTTGCGTACACACTGTGACCTCTTCCAGCATCATTCTGTTCAGAGCAATGGAAAGATTATGCAATAAAGTTTAGAATTCTGGAGAAAGAAGTGTTCCTTTATGTGTTGAGAAAATTCTCCTATACTTCTTAAGCTAAATAAACTATTTAATCCCCTGAGACCTGCGATCTCGACTGACTTAACTGTCTATCAGAGACTCTAGTAGGTTCGGTTCTAGGGCTAGAATGAAGCTAAAGATATCATATGAAACAAGAAAACCTAATGAATCCATTGGTACCAATCACGTCATCCTAGCTTGGGAAGGAGGCTAAATAACACTCCAAAGTTGGGCTACATTTTGGCGAGGAAAATCTGGTAGACCCAGTGTTATACTTCTGGGAAATCATGGGGAAATTTACAACCGTACTGTCAAGTCTTTACTCAAGTACAATATAATGTATGCCTGAAAAATCACAGATGTTACCCATGACGTGATATCATTGAATTATTGCTCCACTTTCATGCACATGCAGGATAGTTGTTAGTTAATTTTGGTTTGTTGATTTGGATTTTAATATCGGTTTTGTTTATTTTTTTTTTAAGAAAAAGTATTTGGTTTAATTTCACTTCACAAACTAAATATTTTTTGTAGATTCACTTTCCATCCAGAGTGCTAAACTGTCACTATTGCCACACAGTGGGCTGTTGAGGTTTACTCAGCAGCATGAATAACGCCACAGTGTGCTCAGGTCATTCTTGGTCATGGAAATCATAGGTCCTGTTGCTGTTATCAAGGATGATGAATGTGTCATTTCGACAAATTCTTTTAGTGTGAGATGATGCATTTACCGCTCACAGCAGCAGCTTTCCCCTTAATGTCTGTGTTGTTATCACCAACACGCACGCACACTTTTACTTCCCTTTTCTCCTTTATATAGGATTGATGACGGCGTTCCTTTGGAAATACCAGAAGTAGAGGAAATAATATTCATTCTGAAGTCTGCTCTGGTTTTCTTGCCACACACTAATTCTCCTGTTATTCCAGATCCAGCCAGTCCTCCTTTGGGGTTATTTGCGCTGCACCCGATTTGACTGTTTTCAGGCCATTTAACAGGCGTTATCAGTCGCTATGAGCACCACAGATGTGGGTCAGTAGGGGCCTACTACACCTACTACGTTGTAAAAGTGAAAGTGAAACTTAAAAGCAACACGTTCTAACATAAAAACTGTATGAAACGTCATGTTTTGAACACAAACAAAAAGGCTTCTTTGGGTTTAGGCAACAAAACTACAGCTTCTTTAGGTTTAGGCAATAAAACTACAACTTCTTTAGGTTTAGGCAACAAAACTACAACTTCTTAAGGTTTAGGCAACAAAAACTACAACTTCTTAAGGTTTAGGCAACAAAACTACAACTTCTTTAGGTAATAAAACTACAACTTCTTAAGGTTTAGGCAACAAAACTACAACTTCTTTAGGTTTAGGCAACAAAACTACAACTTCTTAAGGTTTAGGCAACAAAACTACAACTTCTTTAAGTTTAGGCAACAAAAACTTCTTAAGGTTTGGGCAAAAAAAAACAGTTACATTTAGAGGTCGCTGTCGTGTTCTTTTATACCTTCTTTTGGTGATCTACCATGCGAATAGAAACCTTTTAGTGGGTGTAGTAGGCCCCTACTGACCCACATCTATGGAGCTTATAGTGACTGATAATGCCTATTTAATAGCCTGATAACAGTCTAATCGGCTGGCTCCTCAGACAGCTTGAGTCCGACACTGCACCTCACCTACCAACCTCAGTATAATTCTATTCAACGTGTTTTCCAACATACCACACTACTAAGAATGTCCAAAAGCAATAAGATAACCTATTATTGTCAGTCTCTGCTGGGATGCCGGGAAGTGACTATCTCTGCCCCCTTGATTCACTTCCTGTTTTTAATCCCGTGAGGCGTGTGCTGTCGTCTGATGCGACATGACAAAACCTGACAAAAGCAGGGCTGTTCCTGTTTGTTCCTTCTACTTACAGTGGGGGGGTTCGACAGTTACCACAGAGTTGTACAAACAAACACCTTTCTGCCAGAAACTAGGAACACGTCAGAGCATCTTTATGCTGACTGGGGCTTCAAACCCTAAAGATGTACTCCACTCCAAATACTGATGCAGGCTATAGTCAATATTTTGTGTCCTATTTGTTTAAAGCTGCAGTGCGTAAAATTGCAGCAAATGTTAGGGCTGTCAATCACTAATTAATCACGCGTTTCCTATCTGTTCAAAATGTAGATTTGTCAAGTATTTAATACTCTTATCAACATGGAAGTGGGCAAATATGCTGCTTTATGCAAATGTATGTATATATTTATTATTGGAAATCAATTAACAACACAAAACAATGACAAAATATTGTCCAGAAACCCTCACAGGTACTGCACTTAGCATAAAAAAATATGCTCAAATCATAACATGGCAAACTGCAGCCCAACAGGCAACAACAGCTGTCAGTGTGTCAGTGTGCTGACTTGACTATGACTTGCCCCAAACTGCATGTGATTATCATAAAGTGGGCATGTCTGTAAAGGGGAGACTCGTGGGTACCCATAGAACCCATTTACATTCACATATCTGGAGGTCAGAGGTCAAGGGACCCCTTTGAAAATGGACATGACAGTTTTTCCTCGCCAAAATGTAGCATTAGTTTTGAGCGTTATTTAGCCTCCAAGTTGCATGAATGCGTTAAAGAAATTGGTGGCATTAAAACGGATTTGTGTTAATTATTATTACGTTATTATTGCGTTAACTTAGACAGCCCTAATATACAGTATATATAAATATATATTTTCACTTTCAACTCTCCTTATATTTACCGTACAGACCTTTCCACACTGTCCTGTATGAAAATATCACATATATGTATTAAGCACAATTGTAGAGACAAATTATGTTTAAGCCATCCTAAAATCATATCATGCCGTTATCCAAGTATATTGTAAAGGGTGGTAAGATGAGGAAGCAAAGGGAAGGGCAGTGAGCACATAGTGTCAGGATATTAGGAGATTAATTACACCTGAAAAATAACACACTGAAACAGAAAAAAACGACTTGTGACGAGTGTGTCATCACTCCGGTCTGGACTGCTGAGTTTTGATGTGTATCAGCTCCATTCCAAAGAAAACGTGACTAACCAACAGCAGTCCTGTCTTTGCAGTTTTTTTGATTTCGGGGGAATAAAAACGCTCACTAATGTGCTGACATCTGGTCTGATGATGCAGCAAATACTACAGTATATCTTATTGCAAAACTCACCAGTTCAGAGCGGTCTAATGACACACTCAGCACATGCTCTTCTGTTTCAGGGTATATTTTAATTGTTTTTTTTCAGGTAATGGTTGGACTGAGAACACGAACACTCAAATCCACAATGACTGTCCAGTGCAAGAAAGCCAAAACCTCAAGGTCAAAAAGGTCAGCTAGTGAAACAGGGGATTCCTTCTCCTCTTACTTAACACCATGTCTCACCGCCCTTTCCTTACTTCTTCAACTTTTACTCCTCTGCAACATACGTGGGTAGATGTCTTTTTCCTGTAAAGACATACGAAAACAATTTCGCTAGATAAACATGGTTGCTAAGAACATATTTCCCGAGAGGTTTTCCTCTAATTTCCTAATGTTAGCGCATGCAATAGAAATGTGGGGGAACTTTACCCTCATCCTACCAACCCACCGGGGACCCCAAGAGACCCCGGAGAAACATCCGTCATAGCAAAATGTTAACTTATTTCTTCTCAAAATAGTATTAATTACTTAATTATTGTCATCTGAAAAAAAAAAAATAATAATTATTAATATTTTAGGAGTTAATGCATATTGTGTAAAAAGAAAATAGACATAGCAGGTTTGTGGACTGCTGTTTTGTAGCCTGTTTTGTAACCAGAAGTGACACGAGTCGAAGTACAACTGAACGCTGAATAAGACATTTTAAGGCGACCAAAAAGGTTATAATTAACGTTCATGAACAGAAAACACACTGAGAAAGGGTTAAAATTGTGAGACGAAAACACAGACGACTCCCAGACCGGACAACGGCGTCTCAAAGTAGCCCCGTCCTAAAGCATCCCCTGCTTTATGGTCTATTTGACTCTAATTTTGGAACATAATTTACTAAATGAACATCATGCTGTATAGCGATTTAGACCATAAACTCATGTTTACAATGTTTACTGAGGTATTATTTTATTTTATTTTATATTTATCTACTTTTTATTATTATATTTTTATTTATTTCTCTATTTCTTTATTTCTTTCTTTATTTACTTATTATTATTATATTATTATTATTATTTACTTTTATACTCTTACTTAACGTTACTCTTAACTTCATTTTATTTCCTTTTTTTAAGCTAAACCTTTAATTTTTTTTCTCTCACTCTTTTATCATTTTATTTTAAATATATCCACTTTTTTATTATTTTTTTTTTTTTTTTTACATCAATCCACTTTTTAATTATTTATTTTATATCAATCCACCTTTTTTATTATTTTATTTTATTTGATATCAATCCACTTTTTTATTATTTTTATTTTATATCAATCCACTTTTTTATTTATTTATTTTTTTTTATTTTATTTTATTTATTCATTCTTTTATTTATTTCTTCTTTCTTTTTTCTCTTTTGTGTGACCAAGACCAACATTTCTATGTTTTTATTTCCAGTCACAGACATTGTTATGTTCTGCATAGTTACAACAAAGCATACGAGAAGAATTGCAAATGTGAAGTTCTTATTTCTCATATTGTTTTAATATATTTCACAAGTCATGTAACAGCTACTAGTTTACCCTTTGGGATTTACTGACTATACCTCGTCTGTGTGTGTGATGCTGTGTGTTGTCTTGGCAACCTTTGAGTCCCATGTTCCTGAAGCCCCCACAGAGAAATGGGTGGGTGGTACACGCCGAATTTCCATCCACGACCGTATATGGGATGAACCAAATCCTCGGGGGGTTGTGGGGGTCATTCTGTTTATTTTTGGCAACAAACAGCAGGATGACATGTTGCAGCAACAACAGTAGTGAAACAACACGTCTCCATCAATGACTCATGAAGCCGTCGACCTCACAGCTATTATTCTCTCTGTTGTGTGCTTCTGTTCGTTCAACACGCTCACAAGGTTATTTAGTGGTAACTGCAGCTCTTTAGGTTTGATAATAAATTAGCGGTACTATGTGATTTAACAATTAAAGTGCAACAAGACACAGAACTATAACCGCCCATTTACGCTGTCTTCTCATACAAGACAGATGTAAATGGGCCCATAAATGTCCCTCACAGACGTTGTTGTCTTGGCATGAAGAAAGATGAAAGGCAGAAGACAATGACATCAGGGCAGTCTAGTTCCTAAAACTTGTCATCTCAGTTTATAGCCTGGGTTTGTCCTTTTCTTTGGTGTTATAGTGAGACAGCAGGTGTGTCACTCTGCTTAAACTCCATGCACAGTTTGAAGGAGGGATGACGTGATGGGTGTAGAGGTTTGGGGTGGTGCTCCCGTCACAATCTAATTATGTTTAACAGATTTTTTTTAACCCTAACCACGATCTTTGCCTTACCTTAAACGGTGCACTCATTTTGAGTGTTATCGGCCGATTGAATGGGCGTTATCTAGGGAGGTATCACTAACCGTTTAACCGTTAACCGACATTAAGCATTTTAACGGGCCAAACTGCGCCTTCCTACAAAAAAGGGAAATGTGAAAGTGAAACTTAAATTTTTGAATTGAATAGGGCTGTCAATTGATTAAAATATTTAATCGCGATTAAACACATGATTGTCCGTAGTTAATCGTGACTAATAATCGCAAATCAATCACACATTTTTTATCTGTTCAAAATGGACCTTAAAGGGAGATTTCTCAAGTATTTAATAGTCAACAGTTCTTCTCGCCAAAGTTTAGCATACATTTAGAGCATTATTTAGCCTCTTTCCCGACAAGCTAGTATGACATGGTTGGTACCGATGGATTCCTTAAGTTTTTTTAGTTTAATATGATGCCAGAATCTTTGAAATTGAGCCCGCTGGCATTAAAATTAGTTTGCGTTAACGCATTATTGTCGCTTTAACTTTGACAGCCCTAGAATTGAAACTAAACTGCTTGGTTAGGTTTAGGAAAAGATTGTGGTTTGAATGGTTAAAATAATCGTGGCGTTAGTCAAGTATGTAAGTTATATAACAAAAGTAAAGCAAGTCAACGTGACTTTTGGTTTCACACGGGACACCAACAGTGGTCTCCTGGGTGAAAGTCCTGTGTTTGTTTGACCCGTCCATCCACCCCAGACTTTATCGCTCAACTGACTTCCTCCTTTGCCGTCTTGTATTCGTATCGGTGATCATCCATGTCAATATACGATAACGGCCTTCTGAACCTGATAGCAGGCCCCTTCTAACTAGGGTCTAACCGATACCACTTACGGCAGCGTGACGTCAACCTCTCATCACCATCTTTCGGGTCCTATCGCACGCGCTCACGCTCACGCTCCACGTCCCCGAAGGTGCGGGCGAGACGGGCCGGTGGTGTGCCCGACCCCGCGGGGCCGGGATCCCACCTCAGTCGGCGCGCTCCGACCCTCACTTTCATTGCGCCATGGGATTTTGCTTGCACCCTCTGACTCCTTGGTCCGTGTTCCAAGACGGGTCGGGTGGGTTGCCGACATCGCCGTAGACCCCTGGCGCATTTTACGTGGGCCGAGCCCCGGTTGGGGCGCACTAAGGACAGTCCGCCTCGGTGACACTTTGTCCACGGCCCCGGGAAGCACCTTGCCCCGAGCCTTTCCAAGCCGACCTAGAGCCGGTCGCGGCGCACCGCCTCGTATGTGGGACTCTCCAGCCTGCCGTGTGTCACTCACACCCTCCAGCTGGATGTTAACGAGGGTCTTTTGACACAGAGAAGTACTCGTATCGGTACTCGGTATCGGCGAGTACCCAAATGTAAGTACTTGAACTTGTACTCAGTCTGAAGAAAAGTGCATCCCTACTTCTAACCCATATCTATGAGGCTGATAACCGCTGATAACGTTCATTCAATTGGCTGATAACATTCGAAGTGGTTGCACCGTATCTTCCGTGCACAGATATTGTAAAAAGAAATCACTGAGACATTTATCTCAAACCCTGGACGAATAAAACCAAACACTGTTTGTGTGGATAGATGCTGAACCGCTAGAGTGGAAGTGAGAAAACATGTCTGTTTGTAAAGTGGGTGACCGAAGCCCTTTCATCCCCGTATGGTTTAATATTTACCATGCCTAAACACTTTCTGGATACATTAGTTTGTCCTTTTTTCACTGATGTAATAAACCAAAAAATTAGACATCAAGCGCTCCGTAGCTGTGTGTAAGTTGTTATTGGCTTTGCTTCTTAACTTCTAAGAGAAAAAGTGGCTTCAATTAGGATCTTTGTGGCTCTGCCAGAGGCCTCATTCCCGAGAGATCTGGAAAAAGTGTGTTAATTCCCATTTTCTCTGTTCTGTCTACCAGATGCCTGGTGAGTCGCGGGATCAGGAATGCTGGAGGCCGCGACCAAATTTGGTGTTCTGATGTGTCACCCCCCCAAAGTTAGAGGCCAATAGGGTGACTGTATGCAAGATAAGCGATTCAGATGAAAGCTATTTGTATTTGTGTGTTCAAAAGTGGTCATTTTGGCCTGATGAACAAAAGGGTCAGAGGAGTCACAAAAGAACGTTAGGATTCCTCGGCATCTTCGCATGGGCCGAGGTGTTGATCAAGTTGGTATTTTGTCCTGATTGTGGCATTGAATGAAATAATGATTCTGTGGAGATTATGGATGTCCGCAGCAAATGTTATGGCAGGTACCAGGACTATAGCTGTTTGCGCAACCCCCAAATTGTCAGCCCCATAGATGAAATAAAATAAATCTGAAATATTATATATAATCAAATAATAATAATAATAATAATAAAAATAATAATAATAATAATAATAATAATAATAAAAATGAAAAATAATAAGAATAAAAAATAAATATAATAATAATACAAATAATAAATAAACGAATAAAAATAAAAATATATATGAAATATTATATATAATAAAATAATAATAATAATAATAATAATAATAATAATAATAATAATAAATGGAAAATAATAATAATAATAATAATAATAATAATAACAATGAAAAATAATAACAATAAAAATAAAAATAAATATAATAATAATAATCAAAATAATTAAAAAAATAATAAATAAACGAATATATAATAAAATAAATAAATCATCTAAAAAAAAAACACTCGGATTGTGCTGAGCATCCTGAGACCTTTTAAGAACTGGTTTTAGATAATGTGTCCTAACATCAGTCAGTTCTAGTGGGTATTTGTACAAATTGTAGTCACACAGATATGTTTACATTGCAGTCAGTACAGACTACATGGCGGCGTTGTGATTGCACGTGAAATGACTTAGAAATTTTCGTGTCATTCATACGCCATTTGGTGAGTTCGGGCTGCTTTAATAGTAAAAAAATAAATAAAAAGCACTGTTTTTTTTAAATTTTCCAACGAAAATGGTAATTCTTTAAACTTTCCAAGTCTATATTATTTTTTATTATTGTTGTGCAAAATTAGAACGTTTTTTTAAACAAGATAAAGTAGTTTTAAATGTGCATCAAATGTGTAAAATCTGTGTTTCTCTTCTTAGCTGACAGTGAATGGGAAACAGTAAATTCCCGATTCTAAGACAGGTTTTGTTGTTCCATTGCACAATAATATGGCAAACTGCAGGGTATATTTTCACTATCACCATTAGATTTATTGTTTCACTATCACTTCTCATAAGTTGAAACATCTTTCCCTGGACCAAAGCCTTTCATGAACATCAGGCAAACATTTGAGTTTGGGGTTGTGTCAAGATCACAAAATACTTCACAACAAAACCAACTTGCAGGTTTTCCTCTGAGGACGCCGTCCTTCCTGAACATGACAGAGTGATGTGTGTGTGCGTGTGTGTGTGTGATGTTCTCAGGGAAAACAGTTAAGTGAATTTCCATCTGCTCCGTCATGCTTTGGGGCAAAAAGAGACAGACAGAGAGAGAGGGAGGGAGAGTGGATGTTCATGAAAGGGAAGCCTGTCCAGACAGTGTCAGATGACATCATCCTCTCTAATAACTTCTGTACGTGTGCGTAGGAGGGAGGTGGAGCTTCACAACATGCAGCTCTACACTATATAAGAGGAAAGAAACTCATTCAGTCATTCAGACTCAAGCAGCAGACTGAAGCTGAAACAACACAGACTCTACTCTACTACATCTCACACAACCGAAAGGTAAGAACCAAAACTGGACTAAACATTTAAAGCTTTTTAAATATTTTTTTTTTGGTAACACTTCATTTTACAGGTCTGCAAACTTCATGGTAATTAGGTGATAATTAGCAAGAAATTTCTTTGGAATTACTGCCAAATTACACCAATATTTACCTCAAAATGTAGCGAAAATGACTTTATTATAAACATTATTTAATATTTATATGCTAAAATAGCATATATTTTAACGATAAAGTGTACTTTCCTATACTAAGAAGTGGGCTACGAGTAAATAACTAGTAAACTACCAGTATATTTTATTACGATATATATATATATCTCATTAAATAAATAAAATATACTGTTAGTTTACTAGTTATATACTTGTAGCCCACTTCTTAATATAGGAAAGTGCACTTTAAAATGTACTCTCAGTAAACTACTAGTTTAATAGTTTTTACTGCAAGTATACTTGTAAGTTTTCTTTAAGTGAACTTGTAATTTGCAGACCTGTAAAATGAAGTGTTACTGTATTTTTTTACAATAGTGTGCAATAACAGAATTCATGCAAAATGAATGAATGATGATGAAAAAAATCACTGTCAGTCTTCCAGCGTTGTTAACTTTGAGGTACTATTATGGCTTCTCTTAGACTAATGCAATCAAGCATGTGTGTGTAGTTCTCTGTGTGTGGTCAGCGATGTGTGTTCAGAGCTGGAAGTGACGGCTTTTGTGCAAACAGAGGATGAGGTCACAGCGCTGACCTCTGACCCAGCAGCTACAGCATGTAAAGCTTGCTGTATACCTACACTATACACTATACACTATTGATGTCTGCAGTGGAAAACCAATGTTACTGACACACACAGATTTTCCAGTTGACACGTTGATGTGAATGTAAACACATCCAGCATGAGTCACACACACACACACATACCTAACACAAATAGTTGCCCGCCGGCGGGTTAGAGCTTTGGGTTAAATGATGATCAATGATGTTTTGAATGATGATGCATGTGATTATCATAAAATGGGCATGTCTGTAAAGGGGAGACTCGTGGGTACCCATAGAACCCATTTACATTCACATATCTTGAGGTCAGAGGTCAAGGGAACCCTTTGAAAATGGGCACGGCAGTATTTCCTCGTCAGAATTTAGCGCAAGTTTGGAGCGTTATTTAACCTCCTTCCCGACAAGCTAGTATGACATGGTTGGTACCGATGGATTCATCAGGTTTTCTAGTTTCATATGATGCCAGTATCTTCACTCACTCTAACTGAAATTAGTGGCGTTAAAACAAATTTGCTTAACTTAACTTTGACAGCCCTTCTTGTAATGCAACAATATATTTAATATTGTAGGAAAAAGGTCAGGCTACTGATGTGGAATCATTTCCCGTTATCTTAACTTAACTTCCATTATTTACTACCGTTCTGAGCCTCGGCTTCTTTCCTAACTCCCAGTGTTTGATTGAAAACATCTGCGAGCTGTTTCTCTGAGTAATCCAACATACCGTACTCACTGTTCTTCCTCCTTAATAAGAAACAGAAACAATACACTCACAAACAAATGTGGGGTTGCTTCGTTGTTTCCCAACAGTTTTTCTTGCGATCCAGTGACATCAATGTTTGAGAAACTGGTGTTCAAACTAATCAATCTTCTTTCTTTCTTTCCCAGGATGCTTTGCGTGTATATCGTCCTGTTGCTGACCCTGAGCAGCGTGGGGCTGGGCTCTCTGCAGGAGAAACAGACTGACTTTGGCCTGAAGGTCTTCTCTCAGCTGGCCCGGGACTCTGCGGACCAGAACGTGGTCTTGTCCCCGTACGGCGTGGCCTCCGTCCTGGCCATGGCTCAGCTCGGTGCCGCCGGGAGCACCCGCAAGGCCTTAACTGCTGCTATGGGCTTTTCTCTGCAAGGTGGGTGACACATACATGATGCTGTTAACAAAAAATAAACATGTATTATTGGTGTAACTATAACTCAAACCGTCACGTGGCCTCTCCTGCAGAGCGAGGGATGTCCCGGCAGCAGCGCCTCCTGCAGCGGGACGTGTCCAGCGAGGAGGGCGTGGAGACAGCCAGCGGCGTCATGTTGGAGAGGAAGATGAGCCTGGAGAAGGGATACCGCCGGGCCCTGGTCAAGGCCTTCCAGGCCCACGCCAACCAGGTGGACTTCACCAATCCGGACCAGGCGGTCAGCGTCATCAACTCCTGGGTCTCAGACCACACTGCAGGTACTCACACCACCTAGCTGGCAGCAACTCCTCTGCTTTCTCTGCTTATACCCCCTTACAAAAAGAAGTTTATTTAAGTATACTACTAGTGCATTGATATTAGTATACTTATTACATAACTTGGGATTATACTTGAACTGTACTGAAGTTTACTTCATATAATAAACTCCTTTGTGACCTCTTGTCTTCTTCAGGGACCATCTCTGAGTTCCTGGCGCCTGGATCTCTGACCGATGAGACTCGTCTGGTCCTCCTTAACGCCCTCCACTTCCAGGGCCTCTGGAAGGTGCCCTTTGACCCCAAACTGACACAGGAGAGGATGTTCCACTGCGCCAACGGCAGCGATGTGCCCGTGCACATGATGAGACTCACCAACCGCTTCAACTATGGTGGGTTCAACACACTGACCCAGTGCACGCTATCTAAACCAGATGATACCGGATCATGACAGACTGTGTGTGTGCTACTACATATAAATAACAATCTATCTGCTTCTTGTTAAATCAACAGGTGAGTTTGTGACTGCCGACGGAGTGGACTATGATGTCATTGAGGTCCCATACGAGGGCGACTCACTGAGCATGCTCCTGGTGTCACCCTTTGAGCCTGAAGTCTCACTGAGCACACTCAGTGCGGATCTGAGCAGCAAGAGGATGAAGCAGTGGAGAACGGAGCTGAGGAATGTCAAGCGGCAGCTGGCCATGCCTAGGTGAGGGGGGGAAGGGTCAGACAGCATGTGGGTAGCTAACAGGAAATAATTTTAATTTAATTCATTATTTTATTTATTTATTTTTTATTTTCATTATATAAATAATAAAAATAAAAATAATACAAAAAATTATGATTCATAATATAATATATTTATATAAAATAAAAAAATATATAAAAAATAGAAATAGTAAAAATAATAATAACAATATTTAAATTTAAAATAATAATTATATATATATATATATATAATTATTATTATTAAATAATTTTATTTATTTATTTTACACTTGTAGTAGTGTAGTTTCACGGTTGGACAGGAAGCCAATCCAGGCACTCCAATATATTAAAACAAGTGGCAAAAGAGGAATGAAATATATTAAAAAGCCTTTAATGTAGTGGCTTAATCATTAAAAGCTACAGAGCCTACAGAGAAAAGAAAAACATTTTAGTTATTTTACAGTAAAGTCTGTATCCTCGTTAAGACCAGGATACTTTATTGGATCCAAAAGTTTTCCTCTGGTAAAGACTTTGTAGCCTGTCTGTACTTTCACAATTGTTTGTGACATTCTTCCAGCCTTCAGCAACCAGGATGAAAAACTGAATATTTGTGTGTGTTTTTCGCAGGTTTACTCTGGACTCTGAGGTGAATCTGAAGAGCGCTCTGCTCAACATGGGTCTGGGAGACATGTTCAACCTGGCTACCGCTGACTTCACACGCATCACCTGTAAGTTAACCTCCCAGTCTAGTAGTTAGTTTTAACAATGTTAAATACTACAGAAAGCATAGTGTCTAATCTGTGTGTGTGTTTCTGCCCTCCAGCTGACGAGAGGCTGTGCGTGTCGAAGGTTCTGCAGAGAGTGAAGATCGAGGTGAACGAGCGAGGAACCAAAGGAGCAGCAGCAACAGGTAGGAATCTGACGTCGCTGTATAAAATGACCTGTGGTGAGCTCTAGGATAATCACAGCCTCATGAAACTTTACAGCCACAAACTAGAGACCTAGAGCATTCAGAGGATGGATGGCTTTCCTAGCTAGATTGACAATAAGGGGAGCAGTTTACACAACAGAAGCGCTCGCCATCCAATCGTTGAAAAATGCAATTCTTGCAGAAATCACAGCATGACTTTTTCTATGGTGTTCCTCAAGGTCTTGGTGTCTTAATGTGGTATTTTGGAGGGATTATTGATCATTTTTTATCAATTCTCAAGTGGAAAAAAATGGTTAGATTTAGCACCAAATCAAAAAAGACTCGTGGGTACCCATAGAACCCATTTTCATTCACATATCTTGAGGTCAGAGGTCAAGGGACCCCTTTGAAAATGGCCAAAATATAGCGTAACTTTGGAGCGTTATTTAGCCTCCTTCCCAACGAGCTAGTATGACATAATTGGTACCAATAATTTCTTTAGATTTTTCTAGTTTCACATGAGCTAGCTTTAAAAATGAACCTCCGAAAGATCAATTGCATTAACGCGTTCAAGAAATTAGTGGCGTTAAAACAAATTTATTATCGCATTGACTTTGACAGCCTTAATATCTTAAATATATTTTGTGTTTAATCAAATCATAACAAAACAACATTGAGACGAGGTGTATTCAGGAGTATCTGACCTGTTTTTCGTTCCTTCCCTCCGTTAGCTGCTGTGATGTTTTCTCGTATGGCCGTGGAGGAAATCACTCTGGACCGACCCTTCCTCTTCCTCATCCAGCACAAACAAACAGGTAACACTCTCGTTACGTTTTAATTTTGAAATCCCATTTTAAACTGTGTGTGTGTGTGTGTGTGTGTGTGTGTCTAATGTTCTACTTCCTGTGTCCAGGTGCTGTTCTGTTCATGGGTCAAGTCAACCAGCCTCAACAGTAAACCCGCGTCGAAGACTTCCCTCCACTGTGTCTTACTACTGCTGCTCACGATGACCACACCACACCGACCGTACAGGGTTCATTCGACAGACTAATTCACTAAAAGATTTATTTATAATGTGCTTAATACAGGAAGACACAGATTTAACATATTGGAAACATGATTGACTGAGAGTTTATATGTTTAATTTATTTATCTGAACGTTTGTGGTTGACAAGACAGAAAGAAATATGAAGGAAAGAGTTACCTAATTAAGTAGTTTACTTGTCGTCTGACACAACATGCACTGCATACGTACCAAAAAATGTATCTATTTTTTACAATGTCATGTCTAATGTCTATTTTTGTTATTGCCTTAAGTTACATTTGTATTTTTCCGTATTTTTATTTATTAAAATGCTATGTTTTTACAAAGCTGCTGTCTGTTGAGATCTGTGGGAGGTCAACACTGACCTCTTGTGTTCAAACAGCCAAATATCACGACTCTACACACACTTAATGAAGGCCTGCTTAAATATAATACAATATAATACAACATTTTTTATTAGGTAAATTAAAGGCCATCATTTGTTCAAATATCTGTAGTTTGCACCCGATTATCAGGCCATTAAACAGGCGTTATCAGTCGCCATAAGCACTGTAGATGTGGGTCATTAGGGGTCTAAATGTGTTATTTTCTCCTATTCTAAAATGGTGTATCTGAATATTTCTGCATACTGGGGTCCGTAAACAGTCTTTGAATTACATAAATTGGGTATCACTGTAAAGCTGAGACTCTTGTGGATCCAATGAGCCCAACTGTATTCATGTGTGATGATGTTAGTCCCCAAAGGAGACATTTCATTGTAGTGAGACCATTTTTTTTTTAAACTTGACGTCACTGTATAAAATGACCTGTGGTGACCTCTAGGATAATCACAGCCTCATGAAACTTTACAGCCACAAACTAGCGACCTAGAGCATTCAGAGGATGGATGGCTTTCCTAGCTAGATTGACAAAAAGGGGGTTTCTGAGCAGTTTACACAACAGAAGTGCTCGCCATCCAATCGCCGAAAAATCCAATTCTTGCAGAATACTTAAAAAATGTCAAAAGTTTTTGATCCCAAATCACAGCATGACTTTTTCTATGGTGTTCCTCAAGGTCTTGGTGTCTTAATGTGGTATTTTGGAGGGATTATTGATCATTTTGATCAATTCTTGAGCGGTAAAAAATGGTTAAATTTAGCACCAGATCTGTGAAACAAAAGATATCAACCCCAAAATTGCTGCAACAACTTATAAGATAAGATAAGATAAGATATTCCTTTTATTAGTCCCACAGTGGGGAAATTTGCAGTGTACAGCAGCAAAGGGGATAGTGCAAAAAACAAGAAGCAAGATACAACACAGTGCAAAAACAAAATGTGAAACAAAATATGAACAATTTAAATAGAAGGAAAAATAAAAATAGGAACAATATAAACAAGGGGAAATATTAAAAATAGGAACAATATATACAGTATTGACTATTACCAGACTCAAGATTCAAGATTCAAGAGTTTTATTTGCCATTTGCACCAAAGTACATTGGAATTCTGAGCAGTTTACACCGAGTCAGCTTAAAGAAAAGAAAAAAGGTAGAAAAGGCACAAGGTAATTACAGTACAAAATAAGTAGCACATTCAACTCAACACAATAAATAAATAAATTATTAAAATAAAGACTATTAACACAAGTGTACAAGTGGAAAAATGATATTGCATAGGAAGAATTACACCTGAGTAGTATTGATATTGCACAGTCAGTGTACAATATAGTGCAGTTATTGTCAGTTTTGGTGTGTAAGTGGTCTACTGGGAGCAGTGCTGGTTGTGGAGTCTGACAGCTGCAGGAAGGAAGGACCTTAAGATACATAATAGAGCATGGGCATGACCATCATATACTTATATCATAATGTTCTCACCCCTTATACACTTTTATTATTTATTTTCAATAACTGATCAATTAATTCATGTTTATATCTGATCCACTTAAATGTGACATCTACTGTTGACCTGCTATCTCCCCCTAAAGACCCCCTGTACGCCCCTAAAAAAGACAAAAAAACAAACAAAATAATTTTAAATTAATAATATAAATTGTAAATAAATATGTAACTAGGAGTTTCTAGAATTAACAAATTCACAAAAAGCCCTCATATAGCATCAAGACGAGGTGTTACCTGAGGAACAAAACTCTGGGCTATAAAAACTCTTTTACAGAGTCTGCGCATGCGCAGTAGAGTAAAACCGCTTTGACAGAGTCTGCGCATGCGCAGTAGAGTCGGACCTGCTGCTCTCAGCAGCTCTGAGCTTCATCACCTTTAGTTCAGTTACCTGAAACACTCAGACATGAACTGTCACCGTTAGAGGAGCTGTCTGCCTTTACCTGGACCGTAGTGTTCGTCTCTCCGTCATAATAGAGTAAAAACCAACAGGACATGGTGAGTTAATGCTTCTCTTTAGCTTTAAACAGCCTCAGTTAGCTGCTAATGCTAATGCTAAGCTAATGCTATCAAGGTGTGTGAATCCAGGAAGTGATCACCTTCACCTGGCTGCTGTCAGAGCAGCATACAAGCTAACAGGCCGTGTTGTGTTTTAACTCCCTATAGGGTGTTTAGTTAGAGTATAACCTGTGTTATAATGTTATCTGTTATATCTAAATGACATTCAGGTGTGTTTAAATAAAGCAGTGGTAGTATAAAGGTGTGAATAATAATAGAGCTGAGCTTCCTGGTTGTGTAATGAGTTTAGGCCTCAGGTTTTTAGTGTGTGTCAACAATGGAGGTGACAGTTAGATGACTGGTACTCTGCTGCCTGTTTAATACTGCTTTAATATACATTGTTATATTAGAATTCACATTTATTTCTGGAGTAATTTGTCCTATTTTCTCTTGAATCACACATGTTTTGACTTTTACTTTGGAAAATATCTAAATTAATACAGTAAAAATGTTTGATTATCAGCCTGTATGTAGTCAGAGAAGTCATTGTCAGGAATTTATATTAAAGTTGTTCCAGCAACCCAAAAATCAACGACATTTCCCTCACTACGTAGTGGTATTTTCTTTTTAATATTTTAGGGACATGTTATGTTTTATACTTCTGGTGAATATAATCCAATCAATCTTATTTCCATATATGTATTTTGTATATATATAGTTCCCTTTGTTAACACCTTATTTTGAAAACCAGACGTAGTCACACGTGTATACTTCCTCTAACTTCTCCAAGGTCGTCTCTAGCTCTCCCGTCAGCTCCGTTCTCTTTATACATCCATCTAGGGCTGGGACGACTTGTCCTATTTTCTCTTGAATCACAAATGTATTGGTAAACTTCAAGGCCAAAAGTAGTGTGGACACTAATGCTCTTTAATTTCACTGGCTATAATCACAATTAAGGATGCACCGATAACTGAGTTTGTGAAAGAATAAGTTATTTTATTACAGTACGTTAAGCTGTATGTATGTAATTTACACTTGGCTATAAATGTTTTTGTCAATGATGATATAACACTTTATAATGTTGATGTTTAACAAAAAAATAAGCTGTGGATTGTGTCTTCTTGCTGTCCGAAAAGACCAAGTTTCAGACAGATAGCAGCAGGCATTTATGTTATTAAATGTCTGAGTCTGGACCTCAGAGATTCAGCTACAGTGCAGAGACGTCCGTCGTATCCTCAGTGATATACTGTATAAAACATATTGTTAGACGAGGCTTACCAGCAGTTAGTCATTATTACCATAAGTGGTCAACTGTGAAGCTGTAAATGCTGCACACTAAAGTCTTCTTTGCACTGAACAAATATAATTTGTTTTAAAAAAGTATATATGCTTCAGCTGTAAAACAAACAGGAACCTCCCATACTGTCTCTTTGTCACACACAGAGGTAAAGACTGGTAGCAGGCGGATGTAAGTAAAGATAACTAGTAGTAGGTGGTGCAGTAGATTTGTGTTTTATTAAAGCTGTAATAGTCCCAGAGTCACTGCAGTATGTGTTGATGTTCATGGTTGCATCAAGCTCCCTGTAGCTGCAGTACATGTCTGTGTGTGAGTGTTTGTATGTGTGTGAAGAGAATATCACACCAAACTGTACGTAGTAATCTGATAATTTAAGAGGGATTTATCGCTTTGATGCAGAATTATATTAAAATTTAATCGTGCAGCCCTAATCAACATGTAATATATATTAAACCCCATCTGTCATAGATGCCTTCCTGTCTCTGTTCTTTCCCTCGTGTTGACTCGTTTCTGTCCCCGTCTCTGTGTGTAGATGCGGTTCATGCTGCTTTTCAGCCGTCAGGGGAAGCTGCGCCTGCAGAAGTGGTACACGGCCACGGCCGAGCGCGACAAGAAGAAGATGGTCCGGGAGCTGATGCAGATTGTGCTCGCCCGCAAACCAAAGATGTGCAGCTTCCTAGAATGGAGGGACCTGAAGATTGTCTATAAAAGGTAAAAAACGCGTCATCATAAACTCTCAAGCAACTCTGTCAGCAACTCTTTAATGATTTACTGTGGTTCTTTTTACACCAGTTTCACTTTCTTTTACTCATCATTGGCTGAGCGTAAATATTAAAGACAACAGCCAAGAGTTTTAATTTGATGTTTGACCAGCTTTATTAATGTGAATGAGCTGTGACTGCTCAGGATAATTGGTCTCCCCACACCCAACCTCACAGAACTAAACAACAAAGCCATCGCACGCATTGCAATCTCAATAGCACAGGACATCACACACCCACTCAATCACCACCTTACTATAATGCCCCGCTCCAGGCGCTGGTACAGAACACTGAGGTGCAACAGGGCTCGCTTTGCGAAAAGCCTGATACCGGCAGTCATAGCCACCTTAAACAACAGGCGTCGCTGAATAGAGTGTGTACTGCTGTCTGTCCTGTTCTGTTGTCATCGCTGCTGGTAATATTACACACATATGAAGAAGTTTAAGTCATAATCCAGACTAAAAACAACACAGTTTAAACTGACAGATGCAGGAAGGACAGCTGGATTTATGCTGTGGGTGTTTACCGCTTTGAATTATGTTTTTATATTTATTTCTTTACATGGTCTTGAGTCCGTTTCACACCGCCGGAGACGGGGACGCAGCTGAAAGAAGGTTGAAATAGTCATACACACCGCATCTTAGTTAATGAGCATCATGAGGTGTAATGCATTCATCCGTTACACTTCTAAAAGCTATTTATATTTAGACGACTATATCTGACTTTTGAGTGTTAATTTATGCATTCACACATCGGGAGTTTTTTCTTTTGCCAGCTGTTTAGCTCCTTAGTAAAATGTGCCGCTCTGCTTGTCTGTCTGTAGACGTGTCCATGTCTGTGATTGGTCAGATTCTGCAAACACCTCCCCGTTCATGTGAACCCACTCACAGCCAGATGGAGAAACCCTATAGGTTGATTTACTGAGTTGATAACCACCATCGTAGGACCGCTTATTGCGGGATCTCGTCTGTTAGGGTTCGTTAAGCCAGATAACCAGAAGATATGGGTATGTTGAACTCGCTTCGTAGTACAGGCCTCAGACGGAGCTGCGGTATCTCTCTTTCACACACCACGGGTGAAGCAAAATCACTGAAGGAGCTATTTAAGAACGCACGAGGGGGGAAACGGCGCCTTTTGTAGTCCGTCTTCAGAACATTGTAGTTTCACCACGGCAGAAAAACATCCGCCGCCGTCGCATCATAACTACGGAGCTTATAGTGACGGATTCTCTCAACACCACGGTTGTCCTTCTGAATCCACCTTGACGCTTTCCATCGACGTCAAGGAAAAGTGGTTTAGGAGAAGATATTAGGACGTGATTTCTTTGATTTGTTTCGACCGCAGCAGAGCTTTTAAGAACAGCAGCAGCAGCAGATTCTCTGGTTTTTAGTTTGTCTCCTTCTTTACTTCAGTTCACCTCCCACAGACCAATAAAAGTTCTTGTCTGTTTGGATGTGGGCTGAGCAGCATTAGATTTTAGGTGGGTGGAAAGGGTGAAACCCAGCATACCACTGCCACTGATCTAACCGCACACACACACTCAGATCAGTGTGTGTGTGTGTCAGGGCTCATTACTGCCAGCACAATGCAGAGGTGGACTAACAAAACGAAGGAGCTGCTGCCGGTGCGTGGGCAGGTGGGCGGTGATGAGTTGAGCACAGAGGGATTTCCTGCAGTGGAGATGAGCTGAGGGAACACTGCACCGGCAATAGAAACCTCCTGTTAACCCTTTTATTTGTTTTGCAAGCCTGGCTTTTATGGATGTTTTTAATATGTCACATGTGAACTCCGGCATCCACTGTTTAGTACGTGTAAACATCAGTTCTGGCCAAGTTATATGATACGAATTAAGAGTAGAGCTGCGACGATTAGTCCACTAATCGATCAGAAGAAAATTAATCTATTTTAATAACCCTGAGACTGATTTTACTGTCTTTCAGACGCTCTAGTAGGTTCAGTTTTAAAGCTAGAGTGAAGACAAAGACATCATATGAAACTAGAAAACCTAAAGGAATCCACTGGTACAAACACACTACTATAGTCATACCCAATTTATGTCATTCCAAGACTGTTCAGGGACCCCAGTATGCAGAAATATTCAAACACATCATTTTAGAATAGGTGAAAGTAACACATTTATACTGCATGATTAAAAAAACTGCATGTTTTTTGCCCCAAACTGCCTGTGATTATCATAAAGTGGATATGCCTGTAAAGGGGAGACTCGGGGGTACCCATAGAACCCATTTTCATTCACATATCTGGAGGTCAGAGGTCAAGGGACCCCTTTTGAAATGTCCATGCCAGCTTTTCCTCGCTAAAATTTAGCGCAAGTTTGGAGCGTTATTCAACATCCTTCGTGACAAGCTAGCATGACATGGTTGGTACCAATGGATTCCTTAGATTTCCTCGTTTCATATGATATCAGTATCTTCACTTTAACATTAAAACTGAGCCCGCTACAACCTAAAACATCTTTAATGCTTTAAAGAAATTAGTGGCGTTAAAGCGCGTTATTATCGTGTTAACTTTGACAGCCCTCGTCTACATACATGTTACGTTGTTAAAAATGCGTGTTTTAGTCTTGTTTGCAGCTCTGCCGTTATTATATTGGTTTATATATGTCGTTTTTTTCATGTGTGTATTCATGCAGGTACGCCAGCCTGTATTTCTGTTGTGCAATCGAAGAGCAGGACAACGAGCTGATCACACTGGAAGTCATCCACCGCTTCGTAGAGCTTCTGGATAAGTACTTTGGCAGTGTAAGTTGTTAAATCTCTCTCTCCCTCTCTCTGTAGTTGATTCCACATTTGCTAAATGAAGGTTCCACAGTTAAGTGAGAAGTTGTCCCCCCCTGCTGTTAGAAATCGTTGGTGACTTGTGTCCGGTTTGTGCAGGTGTGTGAGCTGGACATCATCTTTAACTTTGAGAAGGCCTACTTCATTCTAGATGAGTTCCTGATGGGAGGAGAGATCCAGGATACATCTAAGAAGAGCGTCCTCAAAGCCATCGAACAAGCGGACCTACTGCAGGAGGTAAGCCGGGCTTTAGGGTTTCAGTTCTGTGTCTATATCAGTTAGTCGGGCTGGGACGATACGCCTATCTCCCGATTTGATCGCGATACTTGGGTGCCGATTCGATATGTATTGCGATCCGATATTTCGATTTCTTGCTATTTTTGTTAACTTTTTCAACACTAGACCATGGGGAAAAGTTTAATCATACACTTCTAAGGACTTTTACTTTGGAAAATATCTAAATTAATACAGTAAAAATGTTTGATTTTCAGCATGTATGTAGTCAGAGATGTCCTGAAGTCAAATATATCAGTCATTGTCAGGCATTATTTATTATCCAGGAACCAAAAAATCAAAGAATAAAGACATTTCCCTCACCATGTAGTGGTATTTTATATTTAATTTATAAAGGACATGTAATGTTTTATACTTCTGGTGAATATAATCCAATCAATCTTATTTCCATATATGTATTTTGTATAAACAGTTCACTTTGTTAACACCTTATTTTGAAAACCAGACGTAGTGACACATGTATACTTCCTCTAACTTCCCCAAGTCCGTCTCTAGCTCTCCCGTCAGCTCCGTTCTCTCTATCCATCCATGGTCAGCTCCATCGGGGCCGTTTGAATGCATTTAACATAAATGTCAGTATATGGGTGCTCTACAGTCGTAGCGTCGGCCCATTTGACCACGGAGACGAGAGCGACGGCCGGCTTGACCGCACATTACCGCAATACGATAATGTTTCCTGCTAACTGCTAACTTTTTCAGATATTTTGCAGACATTTTTCAGGCATTTTTCTGACGTTTTTTTTCGAAAATATTTTAGACGTTTTTCAGCCTCTTTTTTTTACATATTTCGGACTGTTGTTTGAGCAAATTTCTGCCTTTTTTAGGCCTTTCTTCGGACATATTTTGGCCTTTCTTGTGCATTTTTTGGGCCATATTTCGGACATACTTTGTCATTTTTTCTGCCTTTCTTCAGCCTTTGTTCGTACTAATTTTCGAACATATTTCGGCCTTTGTTAGAAGTTAGCGTGCAGCTTTAGCCGTGATGTCTAGCTCTGCTTTTCCTGCCAATGTGTGAAACCCAAAGTGTTTCCATACTTTACTGGATGTGTAGTGTTTAACCACATTGGATTTAACATGTGAGGGTGCATACTCCATACTAACGTCTCTGTGTTTCCCGTCACAGGAGGACGAGTCACCCCGGAGTGTGTTGGAGGAGATGGGCTTGGCGTAGTACACGGCAGCAGGCTTGTGAGAGACTATAGATACTAAGACAGAGGGCTGGATGAGAGGAAGGGGGGGGGGGGGGGG
>CAKALU010055746.1:0-41767 GCA_916700995.1 Hozukius guyotensis | reverse complement strand
CTGAGATCATTGGATATTTCTGGATGATATATATATGTTTTTTTTAACAGTTTTATTTTGTTCGTACAGAACAACAAAGACTAAAGTAAACCAGAAGGATTCAGGAGCAGGAAGCTATTCATGTTCTACCAAACTGAGGGTTTTGCTGAAAGTTAAGATTATATTATTCAAAGATATTCTGCTAACATGTTGGCCAAATAAGGACCATACATTACATAGAAAAGTGGAAACCTCAACAGTGTAAAATCTAATACAACAACCTTGCAATAAATACTACTTCCTTTAACTTAAAATATGAACTGTTGGTTGAGACTGTAGGTGTTGAGCCAATGTTGTGTTGATTTTTGAGGCTATAGCTTGTGATGGTGTTGTCTTATAAATACAGCCCATTTACTGTATAGGCCGGTAGCAAGCATAGACTGTATAAAATATGGACGTAGTATCCATGACGTCACTCATAGGTTTCCGAAGAGGCGCTGTGAAGCTCAAAGTCGGCGTCTCCGGTCGACGCCATCTTGGCAGCTAATCCAAAAATGAGCAAAGAGGTGGATCGTTGGTGGATGGGCAAAGAGGTGTTGGCTTCATTTCTCAGCACTGGAGGTTACCGCATGGTAGCAACTGACTCATTAATACTAATGTCTTAAAATTGATACATGTAGCACCCTTAACCACGTATCAATAAAAATCAGAAATGCTCTGCAGCTGTAAACTCTAAGAAATACTATTTGACCCAGATCTGGGTGAATCAGCTTCCCAAATAAACAATGTGTGCATCTCATCAGACAGTAAATTGCATTACCTCACATTAGAAACGACCATGGAGAGGGTCACAGGCTGTTTCCTCAGGGGACGCTGCCTACCTGCGTTGTGTGGTGGGAGGAGGAGGAGGAGGAGGAGGACAAACTGTGGGATGCTGCTGTTGCATTTGAATGTGTGCCAGAGAAATCCCTCCTCTGTGTCCTTCACCGCCTCATTTCACTTTGTGCAAAACAGCATCACACCCTCTTTTCCTCCCTCTCTCTCTCTCCACTTTCTGAGTGACACCTGATACAGCTGATATGAGCATTTGTGCACCTGACATCCTTGCCTGTGCACTAGTGGTTTTGTGGAAGTGCTAGGTGTACATGCAGGTCTGTGTGTTTGATACAAGTAGAATCGTCCCATTTGTTCATCCGAATGACCTTAATTTTAGTGTGCCTCCTGGCTCTGCGTCTATGTGTATTGACCAGACATTTTAGATACAAAAAAAGCTGAGCGAAGATGAATTACAACAGTTGAGATAATCCGCTGACTGTCACTGCAGAGATGCAGAGTTCAAAAAAACTGCACAGAGTTTTCTCTAGGAATTAAGACGGATTTGTTTGTGAAAACTGCACTCTGAAAACGTCAGACTGGAGAGAAAGTCCAAGAAAATGTAGTCCTGCTTGATAACAGGCAGAGGACAGTGATTTAGAGACAGTGGATGGTAGTAGATTACGCATTGATCAAACACCCTCCTCCCCTTTTTAAATATAGATTTTAGAGGAAATGTGAAGGAAGGTAATTTACTTGCCAACCATTCCCTTCGGATCACTGTGAGCAAATCAATCACTGGTGGGGAGATATTATCACTTACAGTAAAGTGCAACTACAGGCCTTCACTTTGAACTGAAGCTTCGGCTGCCAATTATTTTTGACAGCAGTTATTGGTGATGGTGAGAATTCATTAAAAATAGGTGGAAGGGTTGAGATTGAAATTGAAAAAAGTGCTATAAATCGCAGGTTGTGGATGAGTTTAACTTCTAACATATTTCTTCCTACATAAAGGAGTCCTGTCACATGTCAGTCATAGGAAACAAGGGATAGTTTAAGTCAGTGATTCTAAAAGTGGGGTCCGGGGACACCCAGGGTCCACTAGATAATTAGCTATAAATTATAAAATCATTAAAAAGTGCATTTGCGTCAATAAAACAAAGCATATGGTGTCTATTATTCCACCCACGTTAGCTTTGGACCAATAGAAACTTTGATATGATGGTGACACACAGCAATAAGTTCATTATTTTAAAGCTGAAGCACTTACTGAAAGTCAGCTTTAGACTGATAAGTTTAAATATCTGGATTTATTAGGACTACATGTATGCCAGTCTTGCTACTGTTCATTTTCTGAAAGATCAGTTACTTGAAATATAGGTTATAAATCCTGTCAAGTTGAGTCCAAATGTAATTTGAATAAAATCACCCTCTTTTTAAAGGTAAATAAATGATTAATTTCTGTTTGCTACAAGCCAAACGTGTCATAGCTTTAAAATGGAAGGATATTCTCAGACCTAACACTAGTCAGTGGATTAAAGAGATGTCTTCTAGTCTGGCATTAGAAAAACTGACTTTCATAGTAAGAGGTAAAGTTGAGGATTTTTATATATGATGTGGAAACTTTTCATACATTTTATGAACGGCCTAACTGTAGATCCCTGTGATCTGATAAGGATTGGTGCTACCACCGTCACTCCAAGGTATAGCTTGTAATTTGTATCATTGCTGGAGCAGGATGATTGTGAATAGGGAGATAGAATAGGATGATGACTGAATTGTACACTGATTTTTTTTTAATTGATTATATGTATATGTGTTTTTGTATGTGTATATACTGCGTGTGTGTATATGTGTATGTATATATGTATACAGTATATATATGTATATATAAATAGATTTTATTTTATTGTATAATTTTTTTTTTTCTTTTTACTTGTGTATATTCTTTTTACTTATATATATATATATTTTGTATATAATATGTATTTCCTGTATCTATACTGTCTTATTTTATATTAAGATTAGGTTTTTTTTATTTGGTTTTTTTTACTTGTGTATATTCTTTTTACTTATATATCTATTTTTGTATATTATATGTTTTTCCTGTATCTATACTGGCTTATTTTATATTAATATTAGGTTTGTTAAGTGTCTTTGTACCGAGAATGTTATTATTGGGGACGTTTGTGAATGTTTGTTCTGTTGTTTCAAAATGAACAAAAAAACAATAAGTATAATATTGAAAAAAAAATAATAATAAATATTTGAAAGCTGATGCACTGTACATTGAGTCCTCCATTAATAAATACACATATTAATTATTATTAGAAACTATTTTTTTTTTAAACTGGTGGCTGTTTTGTCACTGGCACCGGATACATCTTTTTATCAGAATCAGAATCAGAATCAGAATCAGAATCAGAATGGTGTTTATTGCCAGGTGTAAGAGGTCTACACTAGGAATTTGCTTTGGTTTTGTTGGTGCAAATAAGCAGTATATTAACAAAAGAATAGATAAAAACGTTAGAATAAAATAAAAAAAATAAAGAATGAAATTCTACCAATATACAAAATAAGCTTTAAACAAAAATAAACATGACATGAACAGATAGTGCAAATGTATTTATGTATGTATGTATTTATGTCCCATTTCAACACTTGGCAGGTAAAGGCGACATTGGCAGGTAAAGAAGGTTTTAAATTGTATTTCATTTTTTTTTTTTTTTTTACTTGTGTTTATTCTTTTTACTTATATATCTATTTTTTGTATATAATATGTTTTTCATGGATCTATACTGGCTTATTTTATATTAATATTAGGTTTGGACGTTTGTGAATGTTTGTTCTGTAGTTTCAAAATGAACAAAAAACAATAAATATAATATTGAAAAAAATATATATATATTTGAAAGCTGATGCACTGTACATTGAGTCCTCCATTAATAAATACACCTATTAATTGTTTTCAGAAATTATTGTTTCTTTTAAACATCTGGCTGTTTGTCACATGATAATCATTGGATACATCTTTTTTTATGTCCAATTTCAACCCTTTCCCTCCACAAAGTCAGCCTGTATCACTGCCTGAGTGAGTATTTGGCAGGTGAAGAAGGTTCAGTCCCCATCCTCTCCTCTCAGAGGCGCAGTAATCTACCATTTTCTCAGAGTAGGAAGTGCAGCTTGCGGTGAACACTGAATTGAAAGTACGCCATAAATATGGCGCCAAAAGAGTTTTCAAGCTGATGATAAGAAGCTGATTTTTCTCCTCCAGTGTTGTCTCCTCGGAGGGTGAAGGAGGAAGAGGTTGAAGAAGACAGGAGCCGTCTGTGCGTTAGTGAGCAGAGCAGTGTGTGTGTGTGTGTGTGTGTGTGTGTGTGTTGTGCACGTCCACCGGCTGCTAGAGGAGTGGAAGCGAAGTGAAGATTTTATTTTTGAAGGAGAGACGTTGCGAAACTGGCTTGCAATCTTTTCTGACTCATCGTTTGGAAATAAAGCATCCTTTTCTTTTCTTTTTTTAAATATTTTATAGAAACCCTCCTCCTCTTCTTCTTGCCTTCCTCCTCCTCCTCCTCCTCCTTCCAGTACCGCTGCTGGCACCGGAGAGGAAAACATCGTCGGGTTTTTTTTTTGGACACCACCACGTTTGGGTTGCTGCTTGCTTTTTTTTTTTTTTTTTTTTTTTGCAAAATGCGACATGCTTTCCTCCTGTGAGCGGTGGTGTGTTGTGCGCACCTCGCAGCAGCAGCAGCAGCCTGCTACACCACCGTGAACTGGACCACCACCACCAACACCACCACCACCACTGGGTTTGTTGTTGTTGTTGACTTGCAAACTCAAAGTCTGGCTGCCACTTCTTTTTGGATTTTTATTGTGGATTTGGACTCCTCGGCGGCCGGTCTCTTTGCAGAGCTGACGTGCTGTCAACACGGAGGAGGGAGGGAGGAAGGAGGAAGGAAGGGACAAGTCCTGTCAACCCAACGTGGATCCCAGAGTATCAGGGCTGTTTCCACTGTAAAAACTACATGTGCCTGGCTCTCCAATGATCTCCTAATCTCTGTGAATCACCCCTCCGTCCAGGACTGTGGACGTCTCTGCTGCACGCCGAAGCTGACTGCATCAAGGTAACAAAAAAAAAAGAATGCGAATGAGAGAATGATACAGTGTTGCAGGAACGCTTTAAGTCCAGTGC
Source organism: Hozukius guyotensis (assembly GCA_916700995.1). NCBI lineage: Eukaryota > Metazoa > Chordata > Actinopteri > Perciformes > Sebastidae > Hozukius > Hozukius guyotensis. The sequence continues at coordinate 36,783 of CAKALU010055746.1, read as the reverse complement.
TGCAAGTGCTACATTCTAGAATCTAGTCCAGTGCAATGATACAACGTTGCAAGTGCTACATTCTAGAATCGAGCTGGCTAGCAGCAGCAGCAGCAGCAGCTCTGTACGCACTTTTTAGCAGCAGCAGCTTGTCAGTCACAGCCACACAGGGGCGCTTACACAGTGTTGTGGTTGCATGTGGGTCAAGGAGGTGTTTTTTAGGTGTTGCAGTGCAGGAGAGCAAAAAAAAGCCCTGTGCACACACACACACACACACACACACACACACACACACAGAGAGAGAGAGATGAAATGAACCAGGGTAAAGTTGGCCATGTTGTAGCTTTTGCAAACGTAATGGGAATCAAGTGTGCAGAGCTAGTAGTTTGGAGAGTGTCCAAAACTGTGGGTTATTTTTGCGCGTAATTGCGACAAATTTGGTCCATTTGCAGCAGCATGCGTATAGCGAGGAATGCGAGTTGTAACTTGCAGGCGAATGTGAAAGCAGGAGCACACACATTTATAGACACATAGAGGTGGAGGTGGAGGTGGTGGTGGTGGGGGATATGAGAAGTTGTACTGATAGTAGCAGGTTTAAGGTGCTATAGGGTGGAGGAGGCACCAAACGTTCACAGTCTCTGGAGGATTTTGCAGGTTCCTTCCTTCACTCCTCTCTAAAAAAGGAGGAGGAGGAGGAGGAGAGGAAACCAGGAGGGAGCAAGTAGCACTGCTTTTAGGAAGGCTGAGCACGCAACCACACACACACACACACACACACACACACACACACACACACACACATCAAGGAATTAGAGCAACTCCTCTCTCTGCCTCCTTCACCCTCCTCCTCCTCCTCCTCCTCCTCCTGCTGCTTCATGCTGTGCAGATCTAGCTGGCTTTAGAAGAAGAGAGGGGGGAGTGGCTGTTATTTACCTCCTCAGAGTCAGAGCTCTCTCTCTGTCTGTGTATACCTGGGTTTTGGATGAGTGTGGCTGTTGCATCCTTACCTGTTAAAAAAAACAACAACCAGGACTTGACATGTGGATGCTGGGTGTCAGGTGTTTTAGCAGGATTAATGGGGTGTAAGTGGGGCATTTGTCTCTGGTGTGATTTTCCAGCAGCACATTGTGTGGCCACCTACTCTTCATAATTGCTTGGAGAACCTCTAAAGAATATTATGTCTGCCTATAAGAAGAGACAATAAGCAGTCCACCACACGTGAAGCTCTGGGTCAGCCACTGAGTAGCAGGCTGGAAAGTGCAGATCATTAGTGGGATGCAAGGCAATTTATCCAGATTTTAAAAAATAAATACAATTTTTTGATTGCACACGTGAAGCTGAACTGGTAGTCTTGAATCAATTAAACTGAAATCGTCTGGGGACGTTAAATGTTCCCAGTTGTGACAGCAGCACACCCCCCCCTCTTCCCACCATCACACACACACACACACATCATCATCATCAGCATCACACACAAGCTTGATTTGTACACACACACACACACACCAACTCTGTGTGCCTCTCGCTCACTCTAAACACATATTCAAGTACAGATGCACGTACGCTCTTCAAACTCCCTCAGCACACTCTTGCACACACACACACACACACACACTCTTGCACACACACACACACACACACACACACACACACCCTCCTCCTGCTGGGTATGAAACCGGAGATGAGTCATGGTGTGTGGGGGCATAACAACTCTCTCTCTCTATCCCTCTATCCCCCTCTCTGTCTTTCATATCTTTCCTGATGCAGTGCTATCTTGTTTTCACTCATTCTCTCTCCCTCTCTTTCTCCCCCTCCCCTCCCTCCCTCCCTCCCTCCCTCGAGGCTCGCCTCTCTCGCCTAGAGACAGTGGTTGTTTACAAGGCAAGTGAACAGGGATGAGAGCTGTTTTCATTTTGCTTCCGTTTCTTTGACGACAGCCCTATCGCCATCCATGTTTCAATCCTGCATTCCTCATCCATCCCTTTCCTTTTTTTTATCCTTCCTTCTGTGCCAGCCATCCTCTGCCCTTTTACTCCCCAACCTTTCATCCATCCATCCATCCATCCATCTTTCCCCTCATCATCCTCCTCATCATCTCTCCATCAAGCCATAACTGGCATTTCTCTCATCATCTGACTTAGGAGCTCAGCCAGGAGGAATATGTGTGCGTATATGCGACCATATGCACCAACTCTCCCTGTACAGTATGTCATGTGAAACTCGAGCACGCAGACCTTTTAAGCCTCCCATGTGTACATACGCACACGTGTGCATGTGTGGGCGGGGGTGTAGTGTAGCGTGTGTGTGTATGTCTGCTGCGTTAAGCGCTGAGCTCGGATTGGCTTGGAAAGGGGGTAAGGACCCCCACGTGGTGCGTTGTATCGCATTAGCTGCTACGTAGTGAGGAGGAGGAGGGGTGTTGTTCATGAATGGACCGTTGACGTCACGTTAACTGTACCCTCAATCCCTCACACACATGCACACTCTCACACACACACACACACCACCCCCTCCATGTGCACATACATGTTTTTACACACATTGCTCAAGAAGGCTGCAGGGCAAATGTGTATGTGTGTGTGTGTTTGTGATGCAGAAATACGTGTCAGATAAGAAGGATAGGAATCAACTGAGCTGAAGGATTTATGTGTGTGTGTGTGTGTGTGTGTGTGTGTGTGTGTGGCTGCCTGCAGGCGGGTTGGCTAGCTGTCATGTCACCAGCTCTCTGCTGCGCTCTGCTCTGCTTACTAACTAACTAACCAGCATGTTGGCCACAAGGGTATTACTACTAGCTGAGTAGGATTTGTGTGTGTGTTCTTTTTGGTGTGTAGTTCCATGTACTGGGATTTTTTGAGTCGAGAATAGACCGATATTGTATTTCCGATATCAATACTGATGAATCTGATTTTCTGATCCAATACATATTGTGTTTTTTTTATGGTTTCTTTTAGACCTGTCCACTCTTGAAGAATATAAATAGACAGAATAAGCAAGAAATACAACTTGTTCTGTCTCTTTATGTTCTTCAGAGTGGACATAGAACTGGGATTCATATATAAAATGAGACACTTACACATATGTGTAGGAAGCATAGATGACACAAACAAAAACGCAAACATATGAAAACACCTGTGAGTGTGTTCAGTTTAGAGCTTTAACGATTAATTGATTAGTTGTCAACTATTTTGATAATCGATTAATCGGTTTGAGTAATTACAAATGCAAAAGTTTGTCACTGAGTGACTGACTGAGTGATGAAGTTACCTCATTGGCCGTTGCTCTTTCCAAATGAAAAGGCGGGAACATTCCTTTATGCAAATGAGCCAGTCCAGCGCGACACATCCTAAACTTGGACCAAGTTGTCAAACTAGGCGATCTAGATCTAAAATGAAACAAGATTCAGCAATGGCGTCGCCTATTTCTTGCTTAAAATGTTTTCAGAAGTAGTTTTTGGTGGGTTGTTTAGATGGAATAACAGAAAGATTACGAGCAGGCCGCCATGTTGTTTCCTGTTTGAAACGGAAAGCCGGAAACCAGGAACCAATCGGATGCATTCCACGATAGGGTACGTCACCGCTTGAACGGCCAGTTGAGTGGAGCAGCGCATCCCCTAGTGTCCTCGCCAGACCTGGTGGACATGTAGCGCTGGATTTAACATTATAGACATGACTACTGACTATTTGTGTAACAGTTTAGCCACAAATTCACAGACTGATCTTACACAGTCCAGCCATATACTCAATTTTGAGTCTTGTTAAGAAAAAAAGTCAAAATTCTCTGATTCCAGCTTCTTAAATGTGAATATGTTCTGGTTTCTTTACTCCTCTATGACAGTAAACTGAATATCTTTGAGTTGTGGAGAAAACAAGACATTTGAGGACGTCATCTTGGGCTTTGGGAAACACTGATCAACATTTTTCACCATTTTCTGACAATTTATAGACCAAACAACTAATCGAGAAAATAATCGACAGATGAATCGATAATGAAAATAATCGTTAGTTGCAGCACTAGATCAGTTTGTGGGGTTGTTCTGGTTTCCTCACATGCAGGCTTTGTCATGCTTTACAAGTTTTGGAACATGAAACCAACCACGTGGTGGATTAAACGCTGCAGGCATGTTTTTCTGCATTAACCCGTGTGTGTTTTTGTCAGTGTTTGCTCCCAGTAGATGACCCTGCTGTGGCGTAAAACCTCATTAGTGGGTTCTTGAGTGTGTGTGTGTGTGTGTGTGCATGCTAACCTGCTGTTCAGTGGGCAGGAGATGACGTCAGACTTCAAGATGAGAGGGGGGTGTTTTTACATTTTTTCCTCCCCCTGTTCCACTGTGACTCAGCCTTGTTAGTAAAGGATCATTTCAAAGTCTGCACACCTGCACACATCACTGGTGAGGAAGGAAATGGTACACATATTTCACAGAGAGATTTTTGCAGGAGTAATTGGAAATATGCTTCATAACTCTTCGTCCTGCAAAAGCTGTCCCTCGCTGACTGAATAAGAGCAGCGGGGCGTTCGGTGCAGCAGATGGTTTTTCAGATAAAATTAATGATCCATTTTTTGTGATAGTTCACAGTGAAGTCTGTGTTGTTACCACAAAGTTGACAGTGACATCACTAGAGCATATCTCACCAAGCTTATGTTTTCTTTCCTTTCTGCTTATATCATGTGTTTCATTTCCCCCTCTACCGACTTTAGGATTCTATACATTTTATATTATGGATGATATTTTGAGTGTTATTCACGATGCACAAATGCTAAATTTGAGGATTTTGTGTTTTTCTCTGTTTTACATCATAGTAATTGGAATATATTTGTCTTTTTGGACTGTTGGTTGTACAAAACAAGCAATTTAAAGTTGTCACTTGGGTTCTGGGAAATAGTGATGGGTGATTTGACAGTTTTTCACATTTATAGAAGAGCTCAAAACTGGCATTGGTATTTTCATTGAGCATCTTGAAGTACCTCAGACATCAGTCCGTGAGAAATCTGGCTTTGTCAGTGGTGTCGGGCTCCAACTATGCATTTACATCTAGAAACATTTAATACTATTAGAGCTGTCAAAGTTAATGAGATAATAACCCGTTAACGGAAATTTGTTTTAATGCCACTCATTTCTTTAACGCATTAACACAATCGATCTTTCGGAGGTTGTAGCGGGCTTTTAAAGCTAGAGTGAAGATACTGGTATCATATGAAACTAGAAAAACTAAGGAATCCATCAGTACCAATCATGTCATACTAGCTAAATTTTGGCGAGGAAAAACTGGCATGGCCATTTTCAAAGGGGTCCTTTGACCTCTGACCTCCAGATATGTGAATGGAAATGGGTTCTATGGGTACCCACGAGTCTCCCCTTTACAGACATGCCCACTTTATGATAATCACATGCAGTTTGGGGCAAGTCATAGTCAATTCAGCACACTGACACACTGACAGCTGTTGTTGCCTGTTGGGCTGCAGTTTGCCATGTTATGATTTGAGCATATATTTTATGTTAAATGCAGTACCTGTGAGGGTTTTCTTGACAATATTTGTCATTGTTTTGTGTTGTTAATCGATTTCCAAGTATTAAGTACTTGGCAAATTTCCCTTTAAGGTGCATTTTGAACAGATAAAAAATTGTGATTAAATATTCGAATCGATTGACAGCCCTAATTAAAAAACGTCATTATCCATTAGATATTTTCTTCTTTTATCATCCTCAGTGTCAGACTATTCTCTCTCAGTCCGCCTGCTCCCTCCTACTCTTCTTTAGGGAAAAAATAAAAAGTCTGAAGGCTGAAAGCACAGTGATGGACAGGCTGACAGATGCTGCCTGAGCTCCTGATGGGAAGAGTTTCAGGAGCTAGTGTGTGTGTATGTGTGTGTATGTTTGTGGGGAGAGAGGGCGAGTAAACAACAGACAGAAACAGTATGTCAGACCCTCCTTTGCTGTTTGAACACCCGGTGATCCAAGATGGAAATAAGCTTCTGACTCACTGTGCCATTCTTGAAGATTTAATTTGTGCTTAATGTGTATTCAAAACCATCCAATATATCAAAATGAATGGAGGTTTTTACTTTTCTTGTATGTAAATGGTTGTTCAGCTGAGACCATAGAGACAAATTTGCAGATAATGAGGAAAGGCAACAAATGAGAAGATGGGGAAGGTGAAGCCAGCAGGGACAGAAGGTGGAGGAGAGGAGGAGATGTAGCGAGGGCAGGATGACAGACGACAGGAAGGGGGGAGGAGGTGGAGGTGCAGGTAGATGAACAGGGAGGTGGTAGTCAGGGTTGCTGGGAGTGAAGGGCAGAGTGCTCATCCTCCATCTCTGTCCTTTTCATCCCTCCTTCACTCCCTTCCAGGAGCTAATGAACTCCTGATGGCAGTAGAGACAGGAGCGATGGATCAATCCTCAATCTCTCTCTGTGTTTCTTTCTCTCATCCTCTCTCCCTCCCACCTGTCCTCCCCCTTTTGCACTCTCTCCTCCTGGCTTTTTGGCAGGGCCCCAGCCTCGCTGGCTCCGACTCACCTCCTTCATTGTTTGTCAGCAGATTTCAGGAGACAGAGCGGGAGGCTTAGTTAGAAAATGATTTGGACCTCAGCCTCTTCCTTCTCTTTTTTCTTCTTTTTATTCATTTCTTCTCTCTCTCTCTCGCTCTCTCTCACTCTCTTCTGTTTTCCAATCTTTCATTCCTGCTCCCATGATGCAGCGGCAGCAGCAGGAGCAGTGGCAGCATCAATAAATATTGTGTTAATGTTCTGGTGGCTGGAGCCAGCAAGGTGATAAAGGAAATCTATTTGATTTCTGTGGCTCATTTGTTTGGCCCGACGCCTCTCCGGTTGGTGTGGATACCACGTGTGTGTCCATATCGTGTACAATTATATAATGTGTGGGTTAGGACACAGAGTTTCTTCCTTAATTACTTTCATTTCCTCTTTCTAACATCAGTGCACTCCCTATCGCTATCAGTATCGGACAGAAAGAGCCGGATAAGTGCATCCCTACTTGAAACAGGTGGGGAGCGTTTGGTAGTCCTATCTGTCATGTCAGTGGAGGCTCAAAACAAAATCCAAAATTACTAATAATCCGTCTACATCTACCCCCCCTCCTCAAATAAAGTACCTGTGAAACGCTGAATTGTACAATATGTTTCATTTGAGAATCATCTCTAACATCTTTCAGTTTCCCTTAAGGACCAAGCTAGGTTCTTAGCACCGTTAGTGTTCCTCATTTAAACCACGCTACAGCTAGCAGGGTGCATTTATTTTTTATTTCTTTGTTATTTTACACTTCACTTAGGGTAGCTTTGATCCCCTGAGAGCAATACCAGAAAACTAATTCACTTTAGGGAGACAACAGCCTTCTGTATTTGACATAAGGAGTGAGCTTTCTTCCATCCGGTGGATCCCCATGGAGTGTTCAGTGGGGGGGGGGGGACCACAGGGGAGAGGGCTGATGGGAATGGTGATGGTGATATCAGCATCAGAGAGTGACTCATGACTGCTCTTAAGTGGCTCTGAGCCTTCCAGTCAGTCAGGAGATGTTAGTGCGTGCGCGTGCGTGTTTGTGTGTTATTGAGTGAAGTCGTGAGCGCAGCATTAAAGTTGCTGGCTGAGAAGTTAAGCACAGCTGTATGCTGTGGTTTTTATCTGTGCACTTCAGGGTTGTGTGTGTGGTTTTTCCACCATTTTGTTGCAGCTCTGATTGTGTCAGTGGGTTCAGGTGCTCAGCAACTCATAATGTATTTCACTCCGAAACGTATTCAATCCAAGTGTCCAGCAGTGATTGGATCTGTTCTGCCACCATGCTAGTGGCTTCTAACATACATACTCACAATGACAATGCTAACATGCCGATGTTAAGCAGTAGAGGTGTGAGTCTTCCTTTGCCTCACTATTCGATTCTATTACGATTCACCTGTCAACGATTCCAATTTACAACGATTCTCGATGCATCTCAATGTGCCGCATCCTCAATTTTATATAGTACTGCACATGGCTACTTTTTCGTCAATTAATACAAGCAGTCAGACAATTAAAACTACCTGCAATCAGTTCTTCTTCGCTGCTCTAAGACAGTAGTTGCCAGTGGCAGCCATGATACATCCAGGGCGACAGCACAGTGAAGGCTACTGTTTTGGAGCGGAGAAGAAGAATTGATTTCCGGTTAAACAAGTTGATTTTTCCTGGGTAATGGTATCGGATCGGTGCATAGACTGGCGTACTCGCTGATACCTGATCCTGAATTTTGGGCAGTGTCGGACGCATTTCCGATACTGGTCTTGGAACAACTCTACTGCAAACCAAAAACGTGCTGTTGGCGCTAGAGGAAAAGTCAGATGATCACCAAAGTCAGTAGGGTTCATCCTCTGGGTACCATGAATGTTTGTACCAAATGGCATGGCAGTCTGTCTGATAGTTGTTGAAACATTTCAGTCTGGAGACTCTGGACCAAAGTGGACAAAATAATTTGCTAATCAATCAATTAACTAATCATACTGGCAGCACATTGACGACTTAATGTTGCACTGAATTGATGTAAAAATACAGCTCTCCAATAGTCTAAACCATAAACCTGGCATGCAACAAAGAGCAGTTTCCAGTTGCCTCTTCCTCTTGAAATGACAGGATGTTGAAGGATGATTTCTGCCTATTTTATCCATATACTGAGCAAGCGAAATGTGTGTGTGTGTGTGTGTGTGTGTGTTTCTAGCTTTCATGTCTGGCTGTGTGAGTAGGTTGCTGTCTTCTTTCTTGCACACCTGTTAGCATGGTCCTGATGAGGATGTTTGATGTGTGCGATGTGTGTCAAATGTGTTTTTTTCTTTCCTTTTTTTCCCCTCTTGGCGAGCGCATTCATCTTTACTGTGTATGTGTGTGTCTGTGTGTGTGTGTGTATGTGTGTTTGATGCTGGGGTAAATACTTGATACCCGTCATCACACATTTGTGCACACACAAATTCCAAGACGCACACACCCTGACATTTTGATTCTTTCAGCTCATTCATAATAGTTGCCCTATTTCTCCCATCTCTGTCTCTCTCTATCATCTATCTTTCTTTGTCTCTCTCTCACTCTCTCTCTGTTCTCTTTCTACCTCTGTCTTTTCTCTCCCTGGTCTCTCACTTTATAAATCTTTCTGATTCTTTTCTTTGGTGCTCTTTCTCACTATACCTGTCAAACTCGTCGGTGTGAACCTCTCTCTTTTGCCTACCTTTTCTCTAGCGGCTCGGTCCAAAAATAGCTCTGTGTGTTTGTGTGTGTACGTGGGTGTGTGCTGTTGGGGAGGAGGCTGAAGGAAAGAAGAGTGAAAATAGACATGGACGTGCGTGTATGTATGTGTGTGTCTGCCTGTGTTGCAGTCTTCCCTGCATGCCCTCTAGCTGTAGCTGTCTTGCTTGTACACACAGCATTAGCACTGCACAGGCAAGTGGTGCTACACACATACATATACACCACACGCCTGTCCATCCCATCTCATCCTGCCTGTCATTTCTTTCCCATAAAGAAGAGGAAATATTCAGCGTCAGAGAGTGAGATGAGAACAAACAGGGAGGAAGGAAGGAAGGGGGTGACAGGTGAGAGAGGGAGAGGTGGAGAAAAAATGATGGACATATAGAAGACTGGAGGATGTAGAGAGTAGCAGTGATATGGTGATAGAAAGAGATGAGTAGTGATGTTAATAATTACCATTAACCGACATTAAGAATTTAAACGATTAATGATATCGGTTAAACGGTTAAAAGGAATATTACAAATTAAATAAAAAGCTGAGCAAAACTCAGAGGTGCGGCTCATCACCGCCGCAACACACAGTCTGTCGGATACTCGCTAACGTTACGCCACGCTGACAGACCGTATGTGTGTGACGACGGCTAGCACGAAGCCACAAGCAACACTACATCTCCGTACGTAGCACACACACACACACAGTCTGTCGGACACTCGCTGACGTTACACCAGGCAGACGCACAGCTGACAACCTTGCAGCTAAACTAAATGATGCGGTGGAGACTTACTAGTAAACTAGTTAAAGTGGCTGCATGTGTCCACGACGATGCACGCAACATCGTGGCTGCTACAGTAACTCTCCCAGACGGGTGAACTGGGGACTCAGTTGTCCTTTTTGCGCGTACACTGCAGCTGGTGATAAATGATGGATTTAACCTGTTTGTGCATCTGTTATCGTTATCTTGTATCGCACCCTTGCATGCAAGGTACTAATCTTGTCGGTTAACAGTTAATGATCAGTTAACGAGGGTTAACGGCTATCGGTCAGACATTTTTTTTTCAAAATTAGCATCCTTATAAGAGAGGCAGCGTGAGGTTGAGGTGGAAAAGTGAGTGATGGGAAGAAAGCAAGAAAGGAAAGAAGAAAGTAGTGAAGGGAGAGCAGCTCTGCATTTCCCTGGTTTGATTGTTGCCAAAGGGTTTTTAGACTTCTTTTAGGCTTTTTGTTCCCCAGGCAGGCAGGTCTTAGTCTGTTCAATCAACACACACACACACACACACACACACACACACACACAAACACACACACAAACATCCGGATCATAGAGAAAAGAAAGAGACACGCAAATATGCACACAAATAAACACACACAATAAATGCACTGATATACAAACCTCCTCCCTAAATGCACGAACACACATCTCCGTACACACACACACACACACAGACAGATGCAACACTGCCTCAGAGAGATGGTTTGTTATGAAGCAATTTATATGCAAGGATTCTTTATCAAACTGACTGACCTCTGGCTCCTCAAGGAGCTCTGAGCACCGGCCAGTTGTGTGTATCGCTGTGTGTGTGTGTGTGTGCTGATTGGCAAACAGCCTCACTTCCACAGATTGTTGTTGTTGATGCTTGTGTCGTGTGTGTGCAAGCGAGCATTGTAGCTGCAGAGCACGGTCATCATCTGCACTATAGGTATCCTTTTTAAATGCTTTATACATTAAAGCAAATGTGGATCTTCATCTCTGTCTTTGTGTGTGTGTATGTGTGTGTGTGTCCAGATGTTCCAGCAGTCACTTAATGTCCTGGCTGCCAGACTGCCTACTCATCTCGAGAGAGCGCTGTGTGTGTGTGTGTGTGTGTGTTACCTGCTGGGTCTCTGCAGCTACAGTCTCTTAATAATAGATCACCATCATGGCAACCATTGTAGTGTGCTGACCTTAAGTGCTGCAAAGTGCTGAAAAAAGACACCAAACAACAACAGTGTTTCTGCTGAAGTAAATGCACTGTCATCTACAGGGCCGACTGAGGGAGAGGACAGACAGATAGACAGATAGACAGGACAGACAGACAGACAGACAGACAGACAGACAGACAGACAGACAGACAGACAGACAGACAGACAGGCAGCCAAGCAGAGGGGTGACATACTTGCAGACAGACAAACAGATGGCCGGCAAATGGGGAGATGGGCAGAGAGGCAAAGAGTCAAGCAGTCAGACAGACAGAAAGACAGATGGCAAGCTTACAGGCAGACAGACGGGTGGACAGAATGACAAATGGGATGCAGCCAGTCGGACGGATTTGGAAGCTTGAAGACAAAAGTCCAGCAAACGTCCTGTCGTTTTCATTCAGAATAGACCAGATTGTTAACTCGATTCATCTTCGACGTTTGTTGTCATGCAATTGATTGCTAACAATTTTGATTTAGTAATTAAGTAATATATAGTAAGTAATATAAAGCACAACCACCAAACATTCGCTTGCTCCAGCTTCTATAGCCCCTTTTCTGTTAGTAAACATGATGACGTATTTTGTGGGCGCTGTTAAGTGGAGGCAGGATAATTGTCTGAACACGTTAGCTAACGCTGGCTAGCAAGTTTTGCTGGCTTGCTTTTTTAACGACGTCTGAAGAAAAGTTTTTCATTAACTAATATTAAGGGTGTGTTTACTCTATTGCATTTTTGGTGTTTTTAGATTCTCAGTGACTAGTTACGAGCAAATCAAGGCTCATAAACACAAGTTAAGGAAGGCTTTAGCTTGTCCAATTTAAAGGTACAGTGTGTAGGATTTGGTGTCATCTAGTGGTCTGGTTGCAGATTGCAACCAACTGAGTACCCCTCCGTTCACTCCTCCCCTTCCAAGACTGCGGTAACGTGAGCCGCCGAGGGCAAAACTGTGGTAACGCCGTTCGCTTCGCTCAGAGGCCATCCTTACCGTAATAACACTATTTTAGGAACAATGGAAATCAGACGACGGCTGGCGCTATCACGGTTTTGCAGCTCATGTTGCCACAGTTTCACAAGCCTGTCGGAGAACTAGCCTTCAGGTAACGTAAAATCACGAAAATGCACTCTCTCGAGCCAGTGTTGGTTTTTTTTTCGTTCTGGGCTTCTGTAGAAACATGGCGGAGCAACATGGCGGACTCCGTGTAGAGGGCCCGCTCCCTATGTAGATATGAAGGGCTCTTTCTAAGCTAACGAAAACACAACGATTCTTATTTTCATTTCTGCTAATAGATCCCCCGAAATGCTCTATAGGGGTTCTTAACAGAAATTTAACCTGCCATCCAGTGAGATGAGAGGTTTTATCAGAGGACTAGATTATGTTATATACTATTTAATCACATCACAGTTGACTTGGTTTACTTAGGCAGACTTTCAGCCGCAGGTTCCCTCAGCTTGACTGGCATTTTTCTCACCTGCCCAAATGAGCAAAACTAAAAGGAAGAAATGCTCGGGAGTGCGAATAAGCTGCTATGAACATGCTGTGAGTGTGAGCACACCCTGAACAGTCATGTATCAAGTATACACTATTAGTCTTTGAGCACTAACAGCTGCTCTCACCCGACTTTTTTCCTCCAACATTCAAACTGGGTTTCTATGCTGAATCTTACCCTACTTTAATCCAGTGACCTGGTAAAATAGCTGACACATGATTTTCTCTCCCACCTGCAGTCTGGCATCCAGATACGGCTGTTTTCTCATGCCTGTTCTGTTGCACATTTCAGATAACTGTCCGCTTTAAACGCTCAGTCAGACGTAGTGCTCTCGGCAGTGTCATAGTCAGCCAATTAATTAGCTCCCCAGGCGACTTGGCTTTCCCAGCATGCATTAGTCAACCTTCTCACTGTTTGTCTTATTGTAAATGTTTTGGGCTGACACTAAACTATGCACAAAAAATGTGGCTTACACCAGCTGATGGAATTCAAATGAGAGCTGGAGGAACCTGTGAGGTGTGTTTAAATTTCAGCTTTTAGTTTTAGATATTTATGTTTTTTTTTTTTTATTTTTCTTCAGCGTTGTGGTATGTAAAGGTATATGTGCAGGATTGTTACCCATAGGCATGGATTAATGAAGTGGGATTGATGATGGTGGATGTTTTGGATGGATTTCTGTGATTGAAATGATGATAATGGTGGTATACACACAAGAAATATGTGTTTTTATTTGGGCTCCAGGCTGGTGATAGACGGCTACTGTGGGTTCAAAATGTAGGTTCTGGTTTCGGTTTAGCTTGGTTCCAGCCATCTGATCCCACATCTCAAATTAAAGATTCAGATAGGTCTCGCATTGTGCTCAATGACGACTGTTTCCCACAAATTGGAAAAACATTTGACCAATCAGAGCTTTGTAGGGCGGATTAAGAATGGAGATGTCATCCTCTTACATAGCTAGCTAGCAATCTAGCTACATTCCTGAAAAATAACGGCAGAAAATGGACACAAAAGCGGAAAGAAACGTAGATGAGATGGACTTAGATGTATAGGTTGTTGTAAATTGACTTACAGAAAGAACTCTTGAATTAATATTTCTTTAAACGTTGTCAAAACTGTTACAGTATTTCCTTCGAGCAACCATTCCCACAGCTTCTGTGTTGAATAGGGCTGTCCCGAATACCATTTTTTAGGCTTCGAAGGTTCAGTGAGAAATATTTGAAGGTATTCGAAGCTTCAGTGCCGCTGCCACAGTACTGTACACACGCACCTCTACATGTCTGAGAATAACTACTAATAATGTTGAATAAGAATAATGAATAATGTTGTGGGATTATTCCTTATTTATACATTATTATTACATACTTGTATATAAAAAAAACAAAGCATTCGAATACTGATTTGGAGGTTGATTACCATGGCAACGGTCGAGGCTTCGAAGCATTCGGGTCAACCGTTGAATGAAAGTGACGTCAATGGGACAGATTTGTCACTCATTAACGATTGGTTGGCACAATCATCTAACATGACCACGACGTCAGGCCGAATGAATGGTGTAAAATGAAATAAAAAATTAGTCTGATTATCAGGCTAGTCTCTGTTTGGGTTTGGACATGTTATGGCCAGGCGATGGTTTGATTTGACAGAGATTTTCAGGCCTGATTGACCCTGTTAATAATCCAAATTATTAGAAGTTATCCAAATTATTATAACACACACCCATATTCCACCAACACAGGTGCTTTCACTTATGTTGCCATACCTCTTCGCAGGACTTTATGGGTGTGCACAGACTGGGCTTGATTGACATCTCCCTTACTCTCCTGTTAGTTTTATTACACCCATTAAGGCGGGACAGATTACCCCGTTATTATTCTTACATAGAATAATAACATAGACTTTGCCGGCATGTAATGTAGCTCCACCCAGCTTTAAACTCACGAGAAATGTAATCAAGCAGAGTAATTGAAAACACCTGTGTGTGTGTGTGTGTGTGTGTGTGTGTGTGTGCAGACAGGGCCTTTAAAAGTAAACTCTAATGGACTCTGCAAGTGTGATCTGGATTAGATTACATTTATCTAACTAATCTGGATTAATGTGGACTAAGTGGACACGACTGGTCTTTAAACACCGAGAAGAATAACATTCTTGGCTGCTGTTTACTTCTTCACCTTCAGCAGAGTGATGATTATCTTTGGATCAATCACACCAAATCCTGCTGGTCCAGTTATTAGCCACGCTGTTGGCCATTTCCTCTGTTTTGTTTGTACATTTGAGTGTGTGTGTGTGTGTGTGTGTACACTGTGCATTGTCTGGCTGCCATTCATTGCCCCTTGGCTGATGTGAGCCATGCATGAAAAGGAGGCCACAGCCCTGTCACATAGCTCTTTAATGTAATGTAGCTTGGCCACAGGGCAGTGGATAGCATGCCAACTGTTACAGTGTGTATGAGTGTGTGTGTGTTTTAATGTGCTTGTATGTTTGCCGATGTATGTTTTTACAAATTGTATATGTCTGCATGCTTGGTTCTTCTATTTTTATACCCCGCCACCACGATCACGTCGGGAAGGACAATGCGTCACCATGGTGGCGTCTGCCTGTCTGTGTGTTTACACATCCTTGACAACAATACAACACATGACATTAGACAAACTTTATGCTTGCGCTACAGGTTCCATCGTATTACATTTGCATATTAACAAGAAAAACTAATTTTGTTGAAACTGTTTCTCCTAGTTGCTTTAAGATGCAGAGTTCATATTCACACCATTAGCTTATTATTTGAATTAATGAGCTCATTAGCAAAGCTAGTTAGGTTTAATACGGCACGGTGATTACAGCAGGATGGAGGGAGCTTAAAGTTTAAGGTGGATTTTTTTAGTGTGTTGTACATATCTCTGCTTCTTTTCCAATATGTGGTTATACTGTACATTTGTGTGTTGAAATGTAATTTAGTTTTTTGTAGAGATGAGCAGAGTGTTTCCGTCTGCCTCTGTAACTCTGTGTGCTTCCTGCTGTCTTTCTCTGACTTGTTTATCTTTCTTAGCATTATATTAAGGTTGTCACGCGATAATAACATGTTAACGCAAATTTGTTTTAACGGCATTTTGAAGAGATAAAAAATGTGTGATTAATTTGCGATTAATCGCGATTAAATATTTTAATTGATTGACAGCCCTACATTATATAGTCTCACTGTCTGGATTTATTTCCAGTCCAACCTTCATCTTTCTCTCTCCATCTTTTGGGATATCACTCGTTTCTCCCTTTGACTGATCTCTGTCTTCTCACTCCTGTATTGATCTCCGATTCTCTCCTGTCTCACTGCTTCTTCCCAAACTTCATTACCTCCTTCATTTAGCCAGGAGACCTATTATTTATTTATCAGAAATGTTCAGCCAAACCATAACCACATTATTGTTTCACAATATGGTTGTATTTCTTTCTGTTTGATGGTGTTCTCCCCCTCGTACAACATGGTTTCATTGACTCTGACAACTGGTTGCCTCCAGCTATTGTCCTGCTTCAACTCTGACAAAGTGCAGGTTTACACAGTGTTGGTGCAGTGTGGGATAGTGATGCAACAAAAACCAATGGTGTGACAAGGCAGTTTAATATACACACACGCAATGCTGCACTGTTATACAGAAATGTGTTATGTATACAGTGTGAGAAGGGCTTCACCTATCAATCATTTTCTATCTATTGTTCTCCCTATTTTCTTCATTAATCAATTATTTGTTTAGTCCAACCAACAGTCCAGAAGCCAAACATTTCCAGTTTATTATCATGGAAGACAGAAACAGCAAATACTCACAGAGAGAAAATGGAATCAGTGAATTTAAATTAATAATCGATTATCAAACATTTCGCAGTATAATGCAGAATAGTGATACAATATAACAGAATACTGTAGAAACATCAGATACATGTAGAATAAAAAATATAATCCCATACAATTGTAACATAAGTTACGTTAGGCTGCTGTAGGAAGTTTTGGAAATGTGGCCAACACCCCGAGAGCTGGACCCTTGTGAGGATGTTCCTGTTCGTCCATTGGGTGTGCGTTCTGTTTCCCTGGCCTGAGGGGCAACAAGTTTGACTTACCCGTAGATGCAGGACTGCACTCTGTATCATTCACAAGACAGTAGTCTTGGCTGGTAAACCTCTTCCGGTTTTGGCCAGCCTGCTTTTCTCTTGATGTTGGCAGTTCAGCTTTTATTGTATTCACTTTTGCGGGATCATTTTGGAGTGGCACAATTCAATATATCCACCGTCCTGCCCTCCAAGATTTGTTGCATCAAGCAACAAGTCGGACACTTTCAACTATGTCCAGTCTTTTCCGACACACTCCATAACAACACATAGAAAACATGTAAGGGATAATGTCACAACAATGACCCGCTCGCTGTACATTATCCCGCTTATTACACAGCTACTTACTTAAGAAATTAATAATTTTACACAAAAATGGCTCGCTAGAGTCCAAGATCAGAACTGCGTCCATAGCAACGGTCTGTTATACATAGCAACGGTCTGTTATAAAGAAATAACAGACCGTAAAATGCGGTTATTGACCAATCAGAAATGAGTATTCAACAAAGCTGTGTAATAATACTTTATAGTGATACAACAAGATTTTGTCTGCTGGATCCTATGTGAGGATTTCTGTTGTTATGCCTCCGCACTGGTGATAACCGTGGCCGGAGCCATTATGTTACTTTCTTTGGAAGTTGATACGAATGGTTACAGGTGGCCATGTTGGAGGAGGAACAACTACACAAACATTTAATGTAGTACCTCCTCCAACATAATTATCTTTACTGTATTTGCACGGGTAACAGTGGTGCGATTGAAACCAATCACTATAATAGTCATTGTTGTCGTTCTCCTTATGGGACACATCTTTTTGAATTAAGCCAGCAGCTTTTTTCAGAAAAGTCCAACCTGACACTGAGCGTTTTGAACAACAAATGTAAAAGAAGTGTTTTTAGTAGTAGAACTGCTATTTCAGTCAGCAGTCTTGGCAAGTAGCAAAGTCAAAAGTCAAATTAAAAATGGATACAAATATAAAAAGATGTGACTTAAAGCATTTGAGTTCTGGCTCTAGAGATAGACGCACGCAATTCCTTCACCATCTGTTATAGCTGTTTGGCAAGACAGCAGACAGACTGTCACAGACAGTTTCTCTCTCTTTCTCTGTCCTTGTGTTTCTTTTTGTCTCTTTTCTCTTGCCTTTGTGTTCAGGAAGTAACCCAGTGCAGACCTGGAGTCTGGTCCACTGGACTGATTGAGATGAAGTTGTACATTTGTGAGTCTTTCCCGTCTCCCTTTTTTCTCCTTCATCCACTCCCAACTCTCCAGAGAACAAGAAATATCTCAATCTACAGTCTGGGCTCTGGTTCACTGGACTGATTGAGACAGGGTTGTCTGTACTGCATGAGAGACAGAGAGACATACAGTAGACACGGAAACTAAGGATGAGAGAGAGAGTGGAAGGAAAAAGAAGGATATCAGGTGGGAAGGGAAAGAATGAGGGAGAAAATGAACTTTTCTTGGCAGTTGCAGAGTTGTCAGTCTGCCTCGTGCCTTAGGTGATCCTGCTCCAAAAATGATAGGGGGGGATTTTAAGGAGATTCAGTGACATTTCCAATCACGTTCAGTTCTTTCACTTTAACGGGCCAGCGATTCCCCCCCTTTACATACGCATTCAGAAATACCGGGCTGCCACCTGTACAAGAGGTTAAAGAGCCTGTCCTGTCAGCTTACAATCACAGGTTCAGCCACCATGACAGCTACATGTGACAGAGACACTGAACCCCTTATCTGGTCACTAAAGACACCAGCAGCCAGTAAATGCCTAAAATGGATATGTTGCATAAATCAGTTAGTCATATGTTTTTTTTTTTTTTTTTTTACGATTTTGAAATAGATTTTTTAATGCCAGAATCGATAAACTGTATTTGCTTCATTTGAGTCTTTGTGGAGGTAGAAGGAAGTTATGAAAAGAAATGAGAAAGTAGAAAACGGTGAAGGGATGACCTGCACCCTCACATTTTAAATCATTACATTAAAGTATGGAAGCACTTTGGGTTTCACACATTGACAGGAAAAGCTGAGCTAGACATCATGGCTAAAGCTGCATGCTGACTCTGTCATGGACAGGAAACGTTATCGTATTGCGGTAACGTGCGGTCAAGCCAGCTGCCACTCGCATCTCTGTGGTCAAATCGGCCGACGCTACAACTGTAGAGCACCCGTATACTGTCATCTACACCGATCAGCCATAACATTAGGACAGCATGGGCACCCTGACCGGTCTGCGGTTGGTTTTTAGCGTTTTTTAAGATGCTCATAAAAGTTAAAATATTCTCATCTTTTCATTGCCACTCGCAGAGTCCCACCGATCGTCAATGTCAAACTTGGCCCAGGCAGCCAATCAAATCAAACAAGAGGCGGGCTTTACTACTTTACTTCCTTCCTGTTTTGATGCCGTTAGATGTGATAGAGCAAACTAGCTAGTTAGCTGTTGGACTGTGAGAGATCTATGGAGTATGTGAGAGGGAAGGGGGAATTCATATCTCTTGTGGTGTTAGTTTCATGTAGGCTATTCAGAGAAAGAGAGAGAGACCACATTTTCAATTCAATTTATTTTTATATAGCATCAAATCATAACTGAATCTTAAGACACTTTTCATATACAGCAGGTCTAGACCGTACTCTATAATTTAGAGACCCAACAAGAGATCTCCCATGAGCATGCATTCTATATTTTCCCATTAATCACATTTGATCGCCCGGTTGAAAGCACACAGCCCTGCTCCACAGGCACCCGACACGCTTTGCCGAGGCGTTTTTTGAATCGGCCGCGCCTTTAGTGACGCGTCTCGGTGTGATCAGCCCCAAAGTCTTTTTTTTTTTTATTGTGAAAGACTAAACAACTTAAGCAGCAGAGTGGCTGGTGATGGTTCCCCACTCTGGTCACTACAGCGGGAAAAGAGGCAGCATTGCAAAAGAAACAGTGCTGCCCTGAGACAAAATCATTATAATTCAGTCCAATTTTCCCTTCTGAGTAGGCATACAATCAAGCAAGTGTTTGGCTACTGCCTGGAAGTCGTGCTTTTATCATAACAGGCATGCGCAAAAACAGTTTTACAACTATAACACAGAAAGTGGAACCAAAACTGGGACAGACATGGAACCAAAATCTAAATTATTCTCCGACTGCTGCTGTAACATAGAAAGAAAAAATCTAAATTATAGGGAGAATCACTGAGGTCTGTCTTCACACAACAGGGGATAAGTTTCTGGATTTTCGCACTTAACCAAGCAACGGCTGGTTAGCATTTTCAGCAAACCAAATGAAAACCAAATGTCAGCAGCTAGCCACAAGCTCACTGATATGTCAGAGAGAAAACTTCCCCCCTCTTTTGTGGAGACAAGAGTCTGGTTGACTAAATATAAGTTTTTCTTCCAAACTGAAGTGTCAATCATTTAAATGCAAAACCCGTTGGGAAATAATTGGCATAAAAAAAAAAGAAAGATTTTGCAGTTTCCAAGCAGCAGCAGCAGCAGCAGCTATCTTAAGGGCTTGGTGAACAGAAAAGAGATGGTGATGCATGCACTTAAGGCAATTATTTTTGCCCAAAGTGGTGTTTTGAATATAAACATGCAAAAGTGACAAACTAAATGTATTTATCTTTTCATTTCATTTCATTCAATTCAAAAGCATTTTTTTATATGTTCAAAATGCACCTTAAAGGGAGATTTGTCAAGTATTTAATACTCTTATCAACATCGGAGTGGGCAAATATGCTTGCTTTTTGCAAATGTATATATATATTTGTTATTGTAAATCAATTAACAACACAAAACAATGACAAATATTGTCCAGAAACCCTCACAGGTCCTCAATTTAGCATAAAAAATATGCTCAAATCATAACATGGCAAACTGCAGCCCAACCGGCAACAACAGCTGTCAGTGTGTCAGTGGGCTGACTTGACTATGACTTCCTCCAAACTGCATGTGATTATCATAAAGTGGGCATGTCTGTAAAGGGGGAGACTCGTGGGAAACCATTTTCATTCACATATCTTGAGGTCAGAGATCAAGGGACCCCTTTGGAAATGGCCATGCCATTTATTTTCCCTCACCAAAATTTTGCGTATGTTTGTATCGTTATTTAGCCTCCTTCGCGACAAGCTAGCATGACATGGTTGGTAACAATTGGTACGATTCTTTAGGTTTTTTAGTTTCATATGATGCCAATATTTTCTCTCTAGCTTTAAAACTGAGCCCGCTATGACCTGAAAATCATAAGTTGTGTTAATGCATTAAAGAAATTAGTGGCATTAAAACAAATTTGCGTTGACGCATTATTATCGTGTTAACTTTGACAGCCCTAGTTTAAAGCAAACTATATTAGTATCTGATGGTCAGATCTGCCAACCTTAGAGTCCAGAATTGAAAAGCTCTGCTTGTGTGTGTTTCCTTGCAAAACCTACATGCACAATAAATTAGTATGTGGAGGATTATGGACTCCAGCCATCATCATATTTACACAAGTGTTTTTCCTACTGTGACATGTCAAGAAGTCCTATCCACTTCCCTGACTGTTGATCTATCACATCTTCTGGGAGCCAGAAGCACTCCGACTCTACAGGTTTCCCACCCTCGAGCTCTGTCAGATGTATCTGATGGAGTTTCTTTGCCAAGCTGGAAGCACTGCATCTGGGAATTGAACCCAGGTTGCTGTGTTGATGGATAATGGGAGAAAAGAAACAAGTTTTACCCTTGGAGCAACAGTGGGACTAGCGCAGCTAAAATTGCTAGCGGATCCTCATCTCACAAGCTAAAACATTCGTTTTTATAGCATTTTAGAAGCATTAAAATGCCTCTCAGCTCGTGATAAATGCTTTTCATAACCCTGACCTTTCCATTTAAAATGGTGTAGGAGTTTATTATATGTATGCAACAAATCAAAGCCATCATGTTGATGGATGGAGCCCCGCTCAGTTAAACCAATCATGAAAAATAACCCTCCACAGCTGTAGCCACAGGTATAGCTACCAAATGTGTGGGAGACACCTGAGTAAATAGTTCTAGCCAAAATTGTCCTTTTTTCGTTGGTCGAATCCCAAACGAGAACATGAGAAGTTCTCATGTATTTAATCCAGTGTTTGTTTAAGCCCGTTGCCATTTCCGCCACAAAACACCCTCTTCTTGTAAATGCTTCAAACAACTTGTAAAGCGACTCATTTAGAAGGCTGGTGTAATGAATAGATCCTCCAAACTATTTTATGTCACATTTTTTCTTCGCGTTCACATTTTCCTCTGGGTGGTCAGAAAAAAAAAAAAAAATGACTGGGCTGCTTTTAAAAAAAAACCCAACAACGTTGGTACCCTGAGTGTGGTTTAAGTGGGTCGCCTGAGAGTTTAATAGGCGAGGGGAAACCCTGAGACGGATCCAAGCGTGCAGACTTGAAGTCAGACAGAGGAAGTCAATGATGTACTTAACCACTCTCCTCAAAGGCAGGAAGACGAGCTAGAGCTAGACAGATGGGGGAGAGATGGAAAGATGAAGAGAGAGAAGCGAGAGGGAGGCTGTGGAAGTCAATAATGTACTTAACCTTACTCTGCAGACTCCATGTGTCCCTGTTATTGTAAGGAAGGGATGATGGGAGGGGGGTGAGGAAAAGGAGAAAGAGGGAAAGTGTAAGATGGCAGGACTTGGGAATGGAAATAGTCCGAGGCAGCGAAGAAGCGCTGTGTTTTTCTGTCAGCATAAATGTCAGAGTAGGTAAGTGTGTGCAGGGCAGGCGGGAGGCCGGGGTACAGGAAGAGCCCCATATAACAGGGAATAGCCCAGTTTTACGACCACATAAATCTCCGTTCCCCACTCTGCCGGTTGTAACCCACCTCCTCCTCTTTTGGCCTTCTTGCCTCGGTGTAGCGGTACGCTAAAACCTCCTTTTGACTTCTTGACTTTGTCTGCTGCCGCTCTCTTTTGCTTCATTTCTCTCTCTTTTCAGACTCTCTTGACCCATGCCCTCCTTTTTTCCTCTTAGTGCTATTCTGTATATTTTCTTCCTCTTGACCTTCAAGCGACCAGGGCAAGAGATTAAAAATAGCTTCAGGCTGTTTCTTTTTGCCACCTTGATGTGTATTTTTTACCTTTTTCTTTTCACTTGAATACTTGTCAGGGACACTTTTATAATAAACCCCTGAGTTTTGTGCAAATATGATTTATTTAATCTTAAATATAGCATCATATTAACAAGGTCAGGTATTTTTCAGTGCTTCTGGCTGTGTGTTCAGTTGTGTGATGACCAGAGTGTTCTCGTTTTCTGTCCTAAAAGTGCCGGTGAATCTTCTTTAGTGGCCCAACGGGACTTTACTCCCATTCACACATTAATACGTGGTGACCGCAAAGCGAAATAGGTGATAAATTAGAGGACAATAGGGCTGGGTTTTTAAAAAAAAGAAAGATTTTTGAATTGATCTTTTGAATGATCTGATATCGATTCAGAAAATCCTGATCTTAATATATGCCTTTTCCCGTAAATTGTGTTTGTGACACCGTACATTTAACAAGACGAGACAACTTTACTGCTAATTTCTTCTCTCCTCCAATCTTCAGTAGCTGATCAGCTCTGAGCGCACGGACTCTCTCTTGCTCAACCACACATATTATGCTAAAATCAATGATGTAGTAAACATATGGGTTGCTCTTAAACCCGGCCTTGGCCATTTTCACACGGTGGTAGGCCTACTGCGAGCATCAAACCTTGAGCGTGGCATTTTACAAGTTGTTTTCTTCATCTATTCGTTCGCTATGTGGAACAGGGGTGTAAAGTGTGTGTGGGGGGGCAATATTGGTATTGTAACTGAAATATAAGTTGTATAATCCAATCGATATTGAATCGAATTGGACATTATTGACATTATTTTCATAATCCTCAAACCATTCAGTGAGCCCTTGGACCGTTTCGATATGTTTCGCAACCTATTTATTCAGATTTATCCCTTGAATTTGGCTCCTGTCTGTATCTGTTCTGACAAAAACATGCAAACGATGAAACTGTTACTCCTAATAATAATATAAGTGCCATTATTTGTGCCATCATCTGTCGGTCCGATTCCTCTTACTGCTATTGCATCTAGATTTCTCTTCAACTCGTCTCTAAATCTAAATCTCTTGCTTCTAACATTTATTTATGTGAAGCAGAGTGTTTTTGAAAAATGTAAAGGGTGCTATTTGATATGTTCCAGGATAAATACATTTTTTAAAACACATTTTTTCCACCTGAATAGTCCAATGTTGTGCATTTTTTAAAAGGTTTTTGTTTGATTTATTTCTGACATTTATCTCTCTGACGCACTCTCTGACATTCCTCCTCTGTCTCTCTGACTCTTTCTTGGATCGCTCTTTGCCTGTAACATCTTCTTTATTTGTCTAGTCTAAACATCTCTTTTATCTTCTCTCTCTCTCTCTCTCCTGACTCTTGACAGACAGTTGAGTTACATTTCCAGTGTCTATCTGCTAAATACACTAGATGTCCCATAAGCAGCCCCTCGTCTCTATATCCCTCTCTCTCTCGTCACATCTTCCTAATTCCTCTGCAGCTCTGAAGTGTCAAAAAAAGTGGAAACAGTAGAACAATTAAAGTGTTTTTTCGCTGTTGTTACATGTGAATTGAATTGAAATGGCATTCTCTTGTAGATTGAACACATTACACTTGTTGGAAAAATGGTGTAATTTGGGTTCATTTAAGCGTTTAGACTCATAAATTCCACAAACGCAAGTAACAAGAGGTTTTTGCTTTTTCCCCATAGACACCACTTCTTATCTCCATATGCCTTCCCTATCTCTGTTGTGTTGTTGCTCCCTGCTGGAAGCTCATTCATTTCATGGAGATGTTTTGTGACTGAAATATTGTGTAATGTTAATGCTGTTGGGTAGCAATTTCTGATGTGTTGATTTTCATATTTTTTTACTAAAAGGTGCCCCATGGGGCAAAGAAAAGTTATGTTTGCATTCAGTGTATCCTTGAGGTCTAACAAACTTGTTGAATGCATTTCCTTCTTCATAAAACATGTGCCCATTCTGCTCTGCTCTTTTCTGACGCACATCTTGTGCACAAGATACAAGAAAGCGCCTTTTTTTCCTGCAGAAAAGTTTACATATAAGGTCACTGTAGCATGTGGATAAAACTTGCACATAGCTTCCAGTAAAGTTAATTCGGTGTGGATCAAGCTGGATTGCATGAGGTTGAATAGAGATGTTCTCATCGTACTGTAGAGGTTGCTTTTTTAATGTCCTTTATCACCGTGAAAAACAGAAAAAAAAGCTTGTCTGCTACTTAACGCTTCAAAAGGTGTCCTAGTTAAAGCTGGTTGAGAGAAGTGTTTTTTTTTTTTATCTCTATTATAATGAAGAAATGAGTACATACCGTATTAAAGCAGACTTGTGCAATAGCTCCCAGTGAATACCACACTAATGCAGGATGAATTCACAGTCGACATGTGCAAGGACTCTCTCCCACTGTTTGTGAAGAAACAGAACAACTGTATCATTGTGAAGTTCCCAGCGAGTCCGAAGCGCTAATGCGTAACGGTGATCAAGTCAGTTTATTCTGGCAGGCTGCCGGCTGGAGGCTCTGACAGATTGGTGCCATCAGCGCATTATTTCATTAACACTTGTGTTTTCATGGTGAACATCTTCTCACTCGTCATTTTTCTCTCTCTCTCTCTCTCTTGCCCCCCCCCCTCCCCTCCCCTCCCCTCCCTGCCACCCTGACAGATGGAGAGCGAAAAGAAGAGGAGAAAATACTCCACGAGCAGCAACGACTCTGACACCACAGACAGTAAGTTGGAGAGAGAGAGAGATTCAGGGAAGGGGAGGGAGGGAGGGATTTTGTGTGTGTGTGTGTGTGTGTGTGTGTGTGTGTGTGTTTGAGAGGGAGTAAGAAACCTGGAAGTGTCAGAAAAGTGAGTTCCTGTGCTGCTGTTGTACGGTGAGCTACCTGTTTTAGTCAACTCCCTCAGGGTATTTCTCGTATTCACTCTCCATTTAAACCTGTCTCACCACCGTCCCTCCTCTGCTCATTAAGACTTCCCCTTTTTAAACACAGCTACAATAGAAATATGAATCGATAACTCAAGCAGCCGTTAAAGTTGCTGTTGCCTAGAAACAATTAATGGTGTTCCCTTGCACACTTTTTGATGACCTAATATACCCGCGCTGCACTTTACCTCTGCAAGACTCGATGCCCTACCTCGTGGTGAGCGAAGTGCAGCTTAATACATTTAACATTCTCATTTTACGAGTGAGAAGTTGTACTCGGGTGGAGTTGCACTGCGGTGAAATAAATGTTTTGGAAGATCCCACCACGTCATATTATTTTCTGAGCTTGGTGATCTCAGACAAATCCTACAGCTGATCTGCGCCCCGAGCGCAGTCCAGGAGCTGACTGCATAATGACCTGCTGCTTTAGTAAATAGGGCGCTTAATACACACAGAATGTGGCCGCAAATTCAATAAAAACCTGCATCTCACTTTTTCTGTGTAAATCTGGCCTTATGTGCTGTAATCACATGCAACATGTAGTTAACAGGCTGACTGATAAACGGATAGTAGATGATAGATCCAGAGTTATGACAGGGACTTAATCAACCACTGAGACAGACCAAAGACTGTATATAAAGACTCTGTCTCGTGGGCTGTATATATCTCTATATACAGTGTATGAGACAGAAATACTGCCATGAAGAGATACACTGCGTGATGATGGGAACATCTGGCCAGTCTAACACATTACCGCCACTGGCAGCTTGTGCTGGAAAAACGTTTGATAATAATCAGTCTTTGAACAGCGGTACAGTGTTACACAAGCTCACTTGGCTCTCACAGCTGATAACTGTCCATAAAATAGGAGGATTTAGTCATCAATTTTAATTAAATTTTAAATGTCAGTCTTCTTGGCTTTTGGCAGTAACATGACTAATTCTTGGTATTTTGCGGTGTGCATTTTACAATAACAAGCAGATATTTTTGTTTGGCCGTTTCTCTGACACTGTCATACCAGTGTAGACAGAAAAATGGAACATCGGTGAACTATAAAACAAACTGTAGAGAATGGACCTCATTTTTTGGTTTTGTGTCTCCCTAAAAGCTTTGCTGAACTGATAAAGATTTCAGATATTATTTTAGACTAGACTGACTTAGTTTATCAAAGAAACCAAAGCAAAGTGGCTTAATCTGCCTTCTTCATCTATCAAAGATTGTTATATTTCAGACTAGTTTTTTGTTTTTCTTGTCCAAACATAAGAGTGTTTTTCTACTGTTGTACACTCTTTTCTACTTAAATGTCACTCTCTTCCTCAGCTAGATGCCTAAAATGAAACACTATAAAAAGTATGGCTGTCAAAGTTAACGCAATAATAACGCGTTAATGCAAATTTGTTTTAACGCCACTTATATAAAAAAAAACTCTTTAATAAAAAGTGTTCCCAGTTGTCTTTTTGCACATTTTTCTGTACTTCAGAATAAAACATTTTTATTAAATATTTTCATTTGAGATTTTCTTTCTCTGGAATCAAATTTCCAATTACAGTAATAGAAATTCAATAGAAAGAACAATGGTTCTTCAATAATAGAAACGGTTCATTTGTCAGAAACAGTCCAAGTTCAGGGACGGATGTTGCTTTTGGAAGTTAAATACATTCTCAAAATGAAGCTGAAGGCTCTCAGGATGAGGAATGTCCCGACCC
The DNA here is from genome assembly GCA_916700995.1 of Hozukius guyotensis. Taxonomy (NCBI): domain Eukaryota; kingdom Metazoa; phylum Chordata; class Actinopteri; order Perciformes; family Sebastidae; genus Hozukius; species Hozukius guyotensis. The sequence goes on along the minus strand of CAKALU010055746.1, from coordinate 9,371 downwards.
TTTTCATTAAAAAACATTTTAACTAATTCAAAATTTAGATCTGTGGAGATGAATTCTAGGTAATGTAGTGATTCAAACTTGAAAAACTGTTTTCCTACAGCGGGGCCACCGGAGGTTGAAGCAACCTTGTACAGGTTTAACTGTGGTCACAGGTCTGCATGTATAAATTATTTTACAGCAGGTTTAACAGGCTGTTTCTCAGACCTGACTGAGCCACCCTGTGCTTACGGCCGCACTCTCCGCTTTATAATTAGCCGTTAGCTGTTAGCTTCCCCTGGCCAGTGCAGCGTGGGCTCCAGCTGCATCTGTTGACTGGAGGTTATCAGGTTTCTAATTGAAGGATGCCCACGATAATTTTGCCCGCCGTGCACCAAGCGGGGCTTTTAATTAACACACGGCCATGATGGTAACCTCCTACTGCGCCGCGGCCCGTTTGGTTATCTGGCCACACACTGATGATGTGGTGCAGCTGTCTCGTGGGGCGTGTGGATGTAACCTGTAACAGATAAACACACGCTCTAGTGGAGTGCACATGCATGAGTACACCCAAAAATGTCCAGCAGATTGACACACAGTCTCACTGAATATACAGATCCATGATAAATGAAAAGAAAAAGCAACATAATGTGTCTTAGTAAGGTGTTGTTCCACCTCGAGTCTCCACAACAGCTCCACTGCTTCTTGGCAGAGCTTCTCAGAGTCTCTCTGGTGTTTTGATGATGATGGAGGACAGCGCTGCTGTCTAACACGTCACTCTAAAATCTCCCACAGATGTTCAGGTGTGTTGAAATCGAGATGTGTTAATAATTTAAAATAATGAGCACACACTCATACATAAGCACAGATGCACACGCATAGACACACCTATTTAAAATGCTACCTCATCCCATTCACTGTATCAGTGTTTTTTTTTGTGGTTTGATGTTTGTCTTGGATAAAGTAGAGTCTCTCTGCCCCAGTTTACTTTTAAACAATAAAGACAGGGTACATACACAGTCTGTAGGGGTGCAACGGATCACAAAACTCACGTTTCAGGTCGTATCACGGTTTTGAGTCACGGATTGGATCGTATCAGCAGAAAAAAAGTGAGCGAATATAATTTAGAGATGCCCCGATTTTTTTTGCCGCACATAGAGATTGCTGATCGTCGATGAGCTGAATCGGCCAATACAGATCGTTTTTGTTGTTGTTTTTAAATTTAAATGTTATCCTTTTACTTTGTTATAGTCATGTATAGAGGTTATTTGCATAAAAACACATAATTGGAATGATTAGGAAAAAAAGATTGTATTTTTATTGATAAAAAGTATTGGCATTAGTAGTTCTAATGATGTATTATAAGCTGCTTGGAGCTAAGTTTAGGAGGTTTAACAGGTCATAGTTGTCTTTCTATGATCTATTTTATATTGCTGTGAAAACATCTCCTTCAAAGAACTGTATTCATTCAAGTTTCTCGCCAAAAACCACATTTTACAAGATTACATTTGATCACATCATGATAACGTTAGAATTGACCTTCGCCCAACACTCATTTTTAGTGGAGCCTGAACGCATCGCAATGGAACTCAATGGAACCTCCGGGTACGTTAGCTGCTCCGGTACGGCAGACGTGAACTGGCTCTCCTCCTGCAGATTTCAACTCAGATTTGTTGTTCACAATGTACCGTTATCAGGGATCAGCGACTACAAAGTATTAATGCAGATCTCCCGATCGCATATTTTTCCTGAATATCGGCCGTTATCAATTGGCAGTAAAACTTTATTTCACACTATGCTGGTTAAACTGTGTAATTAAGTTGTGGTTCACATGCGTGCTGAACGGTGGGAGGGAATCCGTACGGATCAACTACGGTCCGTTACACCACTAACTGTTAGTTGGTGCACTTTGACACCATCACTCGGAACAGCTGAGTAAAGGATCAATTATAAATAATTTGTTCAAACCCACTCCTGGCTGTCAATTCACTCCACATGTCCTGTCATGCTGTGGCACTGAAAGTGTGTTTGTGTGTCTTTGTGTGCGAGTACTTAAAACTGTGCAACTCTAAGAGTTTGAAACATGGAGTCAATGCAAGCAAAATGTGTGCGATGGTGGCAAAAACTGTGGGTGTATGTGACTGTGAGCATGCATATGTGGCAAATACAAAGAAGTGTTAGCAGCTCTATATACAGGATATATGTTTATGTGTGAATTATGTGTGTGTGTGTGCGCGTGTGTGTAGAGAGCGAGAGGGAGTCTGTAATTTTGAAGACAAGCCTGACAGCAGTTCTGCCCTCGGCGCTGTTAGTTGGTCAGACGTCACAAGTAAAATTAGCACGGTGGCAGCACTGCTGTGGTGGCGAGGGAAATATGTTGAGTGGGAGGCTGCGCACACACACACACACACACATCCATGCACACACACTTACAGTCATGGTCGCAATGTGCTATATTACACAGTATTGGCAAATTTGTGTTTTCCATTATGCCAGTGTGATGTAATTTAATTGCCAATGTGATGCAATTTTTAATGACAGCCTCCTTCGCGGTGCACAGATGAAAATGAGCTTTCAGCTGTTGCAGTAGTTTTATGACATAAAAAAAATATATAGAAAACAGCATAAATTAAATTACACACACTCTTCTGCTCACATACATGGGCACACAGAAAAACACACACAGGGCAGCTGATTGAAGCGGTGGGTGGGATATTGGCTCCAGCGTCTGGTTAATTGCCATTAAGTTGTGTATTAATGAGGTTGTAAAGGACCACAGTGGACTAACTGCTTAACAAGATGCTATTTATACTGTCATTACTTATTAAACCTCTTAATAGATCATCATCAGTCTGCTTCAATTAAAGGCCTGACTCAGTGGTAGTTCTGCCACGGGCGTCGGAAAAGTCACGGGAAGGTTTCTTTTGGCTGCTTTCTTTTAATGCTTCTCTGCAGTGTTTGAATCGCCTCCATCGGTGTAAATTACAAAGGTCTTGAACTCCATCACATGCTCATTTAAGAACTTTTTTAACATTGATGAGCAGCTTTTGGCTCTTTAGTATGTAACTGATTCCCTGCTGGTTTCTTGATGGTTGATGTTACAGTGTTTTTATTGTCTTTGTATTGTAAACCCACTCTGCAAAACAAATTTCTCCCGTGGGACAGTAAAGTTTCTTTGGAGTGGATTTGAACACACGCTGTGAACATGAAGTCTGATCTACAGCCAGAGACCTGTTCTTCATTTTCCCCCACTTTAAATCCACAATCACACTCGTGAATGCACATTCTTGACAAATCAAACACAGATTAAGTTTGTCTGATGTTCTAATCCAGATGAGTGAACACTTTGTCTTTACAACTGTGTCACAAGCTGTGCTAATTCTTCTACAAGAAAAATGTTACAAAAAACACTTATTGAGTATTTAGTAGGGCTGTCAATTGATTAAAATATTTAATCCTGATTAATCGCATGATTGATGATTTATATATTTATTATTGGAAATCAATTAACAACACAAAACAATGATAAATATTGTCCAAAAACCCTCACAGGTACTGCATTTAGCATAAAAAATATGATCAAATCATAACATGGCAAACTGCAGCCCAACAGGCAGCAACAGCTGTCAGATTGTCAGTGTGCTGACTTGACTCTGACTTGCCCCAAACTGCATGTGATTATCATAAAGTGGGCATGTCTGTAAAGGGGAGACTCGTGGGTACCCATAGAACCCATTTTCATTCACACATCTGGAGGACAGAGGTGAAGGGACCCCTTTGAAAATGGCCATGCCAGTGTTTCCTCCACAAAATGTAGCGTAACTTTGGAGCGTTATTTAGCCTCCTTCGCGACAAGCTAGTATGACATGGTTGGTACCAATGGATTCCTTAGGTTTTTGTAGTTTCATTTGATACCTTCACTCTAGCTTTAAAACTGATTAAAAATTGTTCTTTTTTTATTTCTGCAGGTCAGGTGACGTCGTGGTCCAGATCATCCAAGAACACGGGCACCAGCAGCACATGGGTCCGCCATCAGCACAAGAAACCATCAGAGGTAAGTCAGTGTGGCAGCTTGGTTCGGTGACTCAGCCGTGCACTGTACACAAAAATGTGTTTAATGAAACACAGCCTCTGTTTGGCCATTACACGCTCCCAGTTTTGCTCCACTTCACTTGCTGTCTGTTATTTGTTGTGGCTTTGCTGGATTGTCTCAAATGGTCAGATTCCAGCATTATGTCTGGTTGTCGGGGTTTCTGAACACTGGCATGATGTGCAGCTTTTATGCCCCAGTAGCTAATGTAAAACCTTAATTCAGGGCTTTGTATGGTTTCTTGACAAGCTCAGGTGGCAGAGTGATTGCTGGGTTGTTTCTTGTGCTGAGCTGATTGCTGTAATGTTGAAATACTAGGGATGGGTACCGAAACCTGGTACTAAACGAGCCCCGGGGCAAGTTTTTTCAAGGCCGTAGTATCGATAAGATCCGACGTGAACGGTTCTGCTATCAGTATTGAAGAAATTAAGAAAATGTATTTGATATTTATTTATGCTACATAAATGTTATCTTGCACCTTTGATCTCACAAACTCAGTTTCTAATTTGTAACAAGATTAAAACATTCGTCAATGATGCATTTTCCAATCCAGAGAAGAGACCTCTCTCTCAGCCTGTGGGACACACCGCAAAAACTAGACCGACCGACGCTCATTGACGGCCCCAAACTGTCTGACGTCCGACCGTTGGCTTGGTGTGTCAGGGCCTTTAGCGAAGGCGGAGTGGCGGAAGGCGGAAGGCGGAAGGCGGAATGGCGGAGAGAACAAAGCGGTCAAAAGTGTGGTTATACTTCAGTCGAGTCAAAGCGGACAATGCTCGTTGCCAAAAGTGCAACAAGTCTTTTGCTTGTAAGGGCGGAAACACGAGCAATCTGTTGAAACATCTAGTGAAAGTGCATCAGGTGGAGAAATGCACCGTTTTCAACAGACTAGCTCGTAGTTCATCTCTCGTTGACCCATCCACCGTCATCTCATTATAGTTTATAATAGTGATTTGTTCAAACATTTCTTATACTATAAATAATTGTTTATTTTATTTATTTTACAGTTTAATTATCACATTATAAGTGATTTGTGAAGATTTGTTCAAAAGAATGCTGTTGCAGTTGCTACTGGAATGTTAATTTATACACAGTATATATGACAAAATAAAGCAATGTTAATTCTGTTATCAATATGTTCAATTTTTTCTCTTAAAAAAGAACATAAAGAACTGTTAAGAGTACCTTTAAAGTACCGGATCAATAAGCAGTATCGGTAAGAGTAGTAGTACCGTTAACATCTTAACGATACCCATCCCTATGAACTACAAAACCCTGCACACCACAACTTATGCAAAAGCAAGACTATTCTCCTGTCAAAGCATACACAATTATAAGAGACAAAATGAAGTTACTCAAAGGAAAATTAGACGAATAGAGACCATTTGTGGCATCAGTACCATGCTTTACACCAGCGTCCTACTTTGATTTAAGATTGTGATGCAGCCACTGCAGCTATATATCAGTTCTTAACTGGAACAAACACTTCTGTCCAATGTAAATACAGCCATCTCTGCCACCACAGCTAAATCAACCAGGCGCATGGATGGCACAGATTGGTTGGCTTAAATACCAGGTAGAGACATCCATATGGTCATGATGAACGATCCCGAGGGCTCTCAAATGACCACCTTGAGGAAGAAACTGGCATAATCCAGTTGGAAAACGGTGCACCAAACCAGTTGTGGCAATGCTTTGCCTGCCACAATCACACATTCCTCCCACTCTGTCAGTGAAGTGGGTTCAAATCTGTTTAAGGAGAACTCGTCTCTTGCTGTTTGAAGAGTTTCTCTCCAAAAATAACTATCTGCCATTTGGAACAAATTACATCTGCTCTTAAAAATTAGCAGGGGAGATTTTTGAGTAAAGGAGAGGACATAACAGCCTCTGATGGCACTTCTCAGATTCTAAAGATGTTCAATGGAGCACTTAAAACAAAGATCTTTTACAAAATGAATTAATACTATTTTAGAGGGTAATCTGCTCTCGCCTCTGCTGCGATTTCTCCCCATCCTTTCTACCAAAAGATGTCAAAAACTGTCTAAAGTTTAAGCGCAAATGTCTCTCTTTTGTAACTTTTGAAAGGGGAATGAATAGAGCGAAATGGCACGCATGCCCCCGAACCACCCCGAAGTACAAGTCATCAGCAGAGCATCTGTCATGCCTGTGCATTTGAAGCTTCCTCCCCCTCAGCTCCATCCAGTTAACCACAGGCTGTTGGAAGGTCCTGTCAGCAATCAGTCTCTCAGTAATTACTACTGTAGCTCTCTGCTCTGACCTGGGCCTCAGCTGAAGAGCCAGGGGCCACGTTCCCTTTCATAACGCTGCCTCCTCGCCTTGCTCCGGGCCACACCGCTCTGTCGTAAAAGGATGATGTTTTGCAGTCATTTTTCTGTCTTTTTCGGTGGCATTGAATGACAGGGAGGGTTGAACAAAGAAAAAGGGGTGGGTGACATCTGACAAAGGTTCAGTGCAAAGTTTTGCAGTCAAGAATGTGCATCTGAACTGATGTCAGGAAAGCTTAACTTAACGCGTGTTGGCATTTGTCTCTGTGCTGCTGGAGAGATATTGACACATCGTACTGTTTTTAGCTACTTGCTCTTCTTCGGGGCTCTCTTACTTGTTGATTCTTTCGTCTTTATTGATGTGTTGTCTCATGTTATGCTGTTTTTGCACCTCAGCCGTGGAAAGGAATGACATTTTGTTCAACTGAATACAGTGGAATCACGTCTGGCCGGGTCAAATTGATCACCATAAGCGGATGATTATTATAACGAAATTGTTGTTGTTGTGCATCATTTCTCATGCAGATCACCATCTAATTGACATTTGAATATTTATTACATGAATACAATGTAATGAATTGGACCGCTTTGCTATTTACTAGCTCGCTCCTTCTGCCTTTACCCTCAACGAGGTTGAAGCATTGCCGTCTTTGGCCGGCGAGCGTGCATGCAGATGAACGGCGCCCCTTTTGCCGGGGCTCCTCGCTCGCTCACCCGGCAGCGGCATGGAGGGAGACGGGCGCCGCTCTGAATGTGTGCCGCAGAGCCGGTTGGCCACTTTGGGGGCATTACATGACCAGACATTATCAATCTACTTTCCCCGTGCGCATTCGTTTTTCATTCAGAGATGACTTTCCTTTTCCCGTCATGATATCAATGTACACGCAGCATCAGCCACGGGTATCCAGCCGGACAGCAGACGGTCCACGAGACGAACTATCAAGGGAGTAAAGTAAAAAACAAAAATTCAATTAACGTTAGTCTAACGTAGATTTAAAATGTTTTTTTCCTGATGTTGTCATGTATGAAAAGACCCAAAATGAACACTGTAAGCAGACTACTTGATTACTGTAAGCAAATTATTTAAACAGCATCTGAATAGGAATGATTCTGTCCCAAGCTTTTTGATCCATATAAGCTGTTACCGTGATCACGATAAGCGGTTTCCACTGTAACCACATGTATATGGATGAATGATGACAAACTTAAACTTGAACTTGGGTCAAAGAATTGTCCTTCAGCTAAATTTAAAACAAATGCATGTCAGCACTTCAACCAGGAGGCGTTGGGAAGTGCTGTCAGTGTCCTGAGGCACCAGGAACAACTTGTTGCATGTTTTACAGGTGTATGGCCATGACCCTGATGAAATGACATGCCCCTTCCACTAACAATGCTTAAGCTGGAGCAAACCATTGAGGTCACGTCCCTCATTTTCACTTGCTACGCATTTAACTATTCTTTAGCTTTGCAGAGAGGAGTGTTGCTTTCTCTGCTCACCTGCCAAGTATATCTGCATCTAACCACTTCGACACTATCACTGCCGTGGTTTGTCCAACCTGCCAGCTCTTTTTGTCACTTTACAGACAATAAGCAGCCACCCTGACACAAACAGATTAAGAGTGGGTAGTCTCAGCTGTTTTTGAAGGGGTGAGCACGATGCAGACTTGTTTTCCTTTCGACCTGACTAATTAAAAGGATGAAGAGGCTTTCTTTGTATCCAAGCAGTAGATCAATCAGGCTAATATCGATCAGTGAAACAACTACCAGTGTTAAATGTCACATTTACATTTGTCATTTAGTGTTGAACTAGTTCACAAGCAAGAAGTCCAAGTTTCAGTGGTTGAAAAAAGCTGTTATCAGATGATGCTCATCAGTGCTATGTCAAAACTCTGCGGATGGTCTGGGTTGCAGTATTTCTAGTACAATAACACTGTTTTCATTGAAATACATGGCATATTTTTTTGATTTTTTTTAACAGAAATGCCAATGTGAATTGGAACTTGGTATGGAGTATATTGGCTGTGTTCAAGTGTTTGAGAATTGGACGTAAATGTTGTTTGTTGATGGTGGCAGCCGGACATCACTGAAATGTAAAGTGCTTTTTAAAATGATCAACAAAAAGTAAAAGCAAGATCAAAAAAAGGGTGATATCTTTAGACGGTTAAAAATCCTCGTCAGTGCATCCCTCCTAGGAGTAAAATTGAACAGTAGCTCACAATGTGGACACGTTTATGGAATAATACTCACTCTTGGTTAAAGGAGGTGTGGCGAAGGGTAAACACTGCTGACTTGTAATGACAACGTAGCTCTTTTCTAAAAATGAGCCGTCTCTATTTGCGCCTTAGCAAGTCATTCACTCCAGCTTTGACTTTTCTTAGAAGTGGTTTAGAGAGCTTTACTCGGTGGAAGGAGGACGCAGTCAGATGCTTCCTTTTTTTATAGCTGTTTTATCTCAATTTTAATGAGTGCAGAGATTGAGGATTTGAAAATGTTGTTGACAAACAGGAAGTCATTATGACATAAAGTGCACACACAAACAGCACATATTTGGTCTTATGGTTAATGGTTAGGGTCAGCATTTGAGCGAGATATTCAATCGCGATTAATCGCAAATTAATTGTACATTTTTTATCTGTTCAAAATGTACCTTAAAGGGAGATTTGTCAAGTATTTAATTCTCTTATCAACATGGGAGTGGGCAAATATGCTGCTTTATGCAATTATATGTATATATTTATTATTAGAAATCAACTAACAACACAAAACAATGACAAATATTGTCCAGAAACCCTCGCAGGTACTGCATTTAGCATAAAAAATATGCTCAAATCATAACATGGCAAACTGCAGCCCAACAGGCAACAACAGCTGTCAGTGTGTCAGTGTGCTGACTTGACTATGACTTGCTCCAAACTGCATGTGATTATCATAAAGTGGGCATGTCTGTAAAAGGGAGACTCGTGGGTACCCATAGAACCCATTTTCATTCACATATCTTGAGGTCAGAGGTCAAGGAACCC